>BMAW01084364.1:581052-610137 GCA_019974015.1 Nephila pilipes | reverse complement strand
TGTGTTTATGTCAGGTGTATGTATCTGAAATTGTGTTTATGTCAGGTCTATGTATCTGAAATCTGGAGAAACAATTACAGTATTAACCTCTAAATTCTCAAGCAGTGTGTTGTTGAAGTTGGGAGAATGAGGTACCAACTCAGATGCTGGGATTCGTCTTTCGAACATGCTTAAGAATTGCGAAGTTCTTTACCAATAACTCTTTAGTTATATTTATTCACTCCAAATTAAATCAGCCCTCAGGAGCTTACCTTCAAGTACGTGCGGGTGGTCGCGGTAGCTTAGTGGTTATGGTGGCGAACTCGCGGTAGGCGTTGCTTTCGTTGAGTCGTGGGTTTGATTCCTGATGCCACTAAAGCCCTGCCGTGCAGAAGAGATGATACACATTAAATTTATTGAGGTCTCAAGTTCTCCCAAGGCAGGGTGTGAAAGTGGAGATGAAGAGGCCAGCTCAGGTGTCGTCCTCGTCACTTGATCGAGGTTCAAATTTACGAAGCCTTTCGCCAATAGTCCTCGTGATGCTTTTAAATCAAAGTTAATAAACAATTAATCAAAAAACTCCATTTAAATTTGATGGCTAATTTCTTATAAAATCCCTGCTTTACAAGGAATATGTTTTCCGAATGGATGCATGATTATTAAATTTAAAAGTTTGTCCGTTTATCTTTCCCATAATAATATAATCTGACTAAATTACGCCAAGTAAAATTAAGTTTCCTTGGATCCACATTTTTTAAAACAGATTTCTTAAAGTATTATCAAAATGTCCTCTTAAGGGGGAAAAAACCCGTAGGCAATAGGCCTTATGTTGCTTCTCACTGTGACGTTAATAAAACAATCAAATCACTCACTCCCCCTACTAAACAGTCACTAATAATCTACTAGCTTTAGATCAAGGGCTTCTTGTTATTCCATGTAGTTCTTTATTAATAAAATAAAAAAGATTAATGATCCTTTATTGGATATATCTTTCTGATGGACTTCCTTTGTACATTCATGTACAATATATGCATAAGTAATTAAAGATACAAAGGTAACCAATCAGTTTCATTGAAAACATTTGCATATCATACAGTGATGTGCTTTTCTTTCTTATCCCATTAAGTGTTAATATGAATAAATATAAAAGTTTATATATTTCAAATAAATCATAAGTACCTTTCACGCATTAGAAACTTCTAGTAAAATCTTTTTTTTTTTAGATACGTCAGTGTGAAGACTGGTTTATTTGGAATGAGAACACAGTAAATGCGATTTAGTACTCTTGTTGAGAGAGACAGATAAAACAAATACTTTTATAATCTATCGCAAACATTGACGACGAAAGAAATAAAAACTCTAATTATTTGTAGTTGAAATTATAATAAACCTATATTTAATTTTTATTGATAAAATGATAAACGGGGTTATTGACTATTAGTTAAAGACCTTCTTTAAAGTTATGCTGATGCAAAGTAAGTCAAAAGTTTAATTTGACACTTCATGTTTATAATAAAATTGTGTTGGGCAATAGACCTACATGTAATACAAATAGTCACGATTAACCTCAAAAAATAGGTTATTTCAAAGTTTTTAAAAACTAATTTTCTGAGACGGGAATCTGTACACACCATATTAATTGCGAGATGGATGGAAGTTCAAAAATTCGAAATCCGATTCTATCAAAGACTGTTGAGTTGAATAAGAGTTTACTCTTTGTTAACTACTGGACTTTTAGATTTTTGTGTAGTGTAGTGTGATGATACGATTTCGAAAATAATACATTAGTTTATGTGCTTGGATCTCTTCGTTCAAAAATTCTGAGATTCGTCACCGACGGTTCTTAACTGTTCACCGACGGTTAGGGAATCTTAATCATAATTGAGTCATTAAAAGTTTTCGGATTCTTTGAAATATTTTTCGAATTGATCCATGATGAAGAAATTTGAATTAAAAATTATTGAAGATTTAAAATAAGAAGCCCTTCGTCCTTAACTCGAAATTCGCTTAAAAGGAATAAAAATGCAAGAGAAAAAAATCAAAAGTAAAACAAGAAAAAAAAAAAAAAAATCGAGAGTCACCTTAGAAAAAAAAGCAAGATATTAAAGTCTTAAATCCACAAAATGATAAAAGAGAGAAGAATTTAGAAGTAAACTCTATACATATGAAGTTATCGGTAAATTTAACTTTTTGGAGTATAGATAAAGCATTATCATGATGGAAAATCTCACACTAGATCAAGATAATTATCAAAAAATGCTTCCATGGAAATGCTGCAAGTAAAATTTTTCAAAAATATTTTTGAAGTTTAAAGTAATTAATAGCATATTACAAAAATACCCCCAAACCTTTGCTACGTATTATAAAATGTTAGTTATGGAAGAGTAACCAAACGTAAACTATACTCGTACGTTGTAAAGATAAGCCAAAAGAAGAAATCCGGTCTAAGAACAATTTAAAAATGTCCTCAGATATCTGAGGAACAAGATTAAGAATGGACTTTTTCATCAGACCATTTAAGGTAAATGATCCTTTCTATACTATGAAAAAATGCCAGCTTACGAGAGGGGGAAAATGTACCGTTTAACTTTATAGAGGTAAGCAGCATTAAATGTAATTGGATGTAATGATAAAATTATTGTTGGATCGCTTTTATCTTTATAGCCAAGAGAAATATGTTTACGAGAAATATTTGTAAAATTAACAATTTAAGACCGTTACGTTTCTCATCAGGATATTGATCAATAAGGCTAAATCAATAATTTTTCAAGAATACTCAAATAATTTGCAGACATCTCTTTTTGAGTTTGGATAAATATTTCAAGAGAAGAAATCTGACGAAAAATAAAATCACGATATTGTGCAATAAAATTGAATTTCCTTTCCCCCCCCCTTCTCAGACTCAATACATAATCCAATAATTAAACTGAAATTATTGGCAATAAAATGTGTATTGATGACTGTATTTGAGAAGGGATAATCAGGAAACTTAAGTTGCGTTTCTTTTGCATTTCTAAAAGGATCGCAATAGCCTACTTGCAGAGTTACGGACTATGGGGTTGAGGGTCAAAAGTTCAGATTCGAATCATTCGAAACATGATATGAAAGGAGAGCATTACTTCTAAATGGGCCTCAAAATTCTCACGCTATAAATGACAAGGGTTATATAATGTAGTTGAAGCGTAGGTATCGACTTGTCAATTAGTCGTAGCTCAAAACTGCGTGGTCAGCCGTGGTAAGGTACCTTAGTGATCTTTTTCAATCCCAATAGGGTATATTATTCCTTGGCATTAAGGCTACACAATAATCATTAGGTAAGTCAGTTAAAGCTGCACAACTATATTTTGTTGACGAGTAAGTGACATTTGGGGGCTTGTTACGCAAGAGCCAAAGCAAGCTAAGCTGCAACAAAAGTTTGTCGATAACCTACCAAATCTTAGTAATAAATGACGCTAAGATCAATTTACAAAACAAATAAAATGATTGCTAAAAGCAGAATTAAAGTAACAGGATTAAAATTTCAATTATAGTGTAAAAATGGGGGAGTTTAGGTTGATGTTCATGGCGCAAGATCTAAGTTTGGCTATAACGCGCCAAACAAGGTGAAACTGATTTAAATGTTTGAAAAAATAAAATAAAATAAAATATAAAATATAAAATAAAAACCGCCTAAATTGGTTGACAAGAAGAAAGGACGAAAATAGAGAAATATTGTTAGGTTTTCTTTGGGACATGTCTCCCGTATTTACAATGTTGCCTAAGTTAAGCGATTTTTTTTTTCCACAAAAATTCTTTGAGAGGAAAAAATAAAAACGACATGTTATACTTAAGATGCTTTCATCTCGGCAGTTTTAAAATTTCTAACGGTATTTGAAACAAAAAACTATCATCACGTTTCTGAATTAAGAGTTTATTGGAGGTTTTGATTTTGTGCAGCCGACCACAATAGCCGAGCTCTTGACTGGCGTTGTTTCCGTCGAGTTCTGGGCTCAAGACCTGATGCCATTCAAGACCCTCCGTGTAGTGAGACTGATGCTCGTTATATGCGTCAAGGCTCCAAATCCTCCCTTTGGCGTGCTGAGGAAGTTTTGAAAAAGAGTGCCAGCTCAGGAATCGCTCTTGTCACTCGACCAAGGTTCAAAATTTTGGTCTATTGCCAATAGCTGTCGTGATACTTCTTTACTTTTTAGTGCAATTACTTGACGAATCATTAATGAATCTTCTTTTTCTCTTGATCTAACAGTATTATCTTAAAGATAGTAAAATGCATGTTTTCATAATAGACTTGAATGCATTAATATATTAAAGAACCTGAAACTATACAATGCTACGATTAAAACATTAAATGGCTTTATATAAAAACAAAAAAATTAGATAATGACTATATTGGTGAATATAATTTTGATATAATTTACTATAGTCGAATTCTTATATATGAGACAAAAAGTTATCTTAAAAAATTTAACAACTAAAGACTAAATCTATTTCGTTATGATAGCTAATTGTAAGTTTACTGAATTAGAAGATTTACATGCAACATTTTGCAATCTAACAATTTCTTAAATGCATTTTAAGTGACGGACTACGTTTAAAACTTGATTTTCAGCCAAAATTTACATTTTTGTTTTACTATATCATTTTAAAACCCAACTTATTAGCTTTCCAAAACTACTTTTGTTTTGAGTCTGAGATAGTTAGAAACGAAATTTTAATATATGATGATTTAAATATGACATCATGGCAGCTAACCAATTGGGAAATACCGATTTAAATGCTTTTCCTAGAAAATGAGATTTTAAAAAAATATTACCTATTCAAAACGCTATTTTACCAAATGTTCGAAATATCCGTGTAAAATTTGAACTGTATATTATTTTCTCTATTGTTAACTCTAATTATGAACTAATGATTTAGTTTTAAAATTGATGCTTTTTAATTTTAAAGTGTTTTTGTATGATGGTATTGGTAAATTTGATAAAAAATTAACCGAAATTATGAAGATGAGCTAGAAACTTTCACATTTAAATATATTTCTTAGATATTAGTTTATAGTGTTAGCCTGTGTCATTAAAGGTGTTTTACAAAAGTTAAATTTAGATTAATGCAGCAGAATTTTGTATGGAGTGTATCGAGTTTGGGTCAAATTTTTCACAAAATTTCACCTTAAATTCCTTAATTTACTAAACTTTGTGTAATAAATATAGTATTTTTTACAATTTTGAGACATAATATTCACAAAAATATAGTGAAAATTTATTCAGATGCCTTAAAAAAAAAAAAAAAAAAAAAAACGTTGCTTCAAACGTTGTCAGATACCTTAAATGACACTGAAAAAATATAATATTTATTTTGAGCCAAAAATAAAGACCCAATTCTGTATTTCTAAATTTTGTAGATTGTCTTCATGGAAACGGAGTTGTGTGTGCTCAGTTTTCTAAATTTCTCATTTCAAATTGTTTGAAATTAACTAATTATACATATATAATTTCCTACATTTACATCATTTTTTAAATTAATAAAAATATTTTTATGAAACTTGTTCTCCATGAACTAAATTTAACTGACATGAGTTAATGTTTCAAAAATTAGGATTTTATGTATGCGTCTGTTATTACAATCATAAGACACAAAATTTACGTTGTCATGAGACGAGGAAGACGGACTGTTACAAGGTTAGATGATGCTTTAAGAGCATAATGTCACGAAAGTGGGAAAATTAAGGAAACCTGAAAGTCTAGACAATAGATTGAGAAACGTGACTAGGGGTAAATGTTGGGAAAATATACTCTGAAATTTACGGCATAAAATTATTTCTTTAATTATTATTCGTCAACGATTTGTACGTAATCGTTAAGATTTGCTAACTGTAAAATTATTTTTGGTGGCACAAATAATTTTGGCATCAAAAGTGAACATGATCGAATACAATCAAGATGTGAATTGAGAATTCATCCATCGCATATGAATTAAAGTTTAAATAAATTCTATACAATGCTGTACTGTGAGTGTAGAAAGTATTTGGGAATTGAGATAGTCATTATATCAAAGGAAGCCTCCGTCAAAAAATATATAGTTAAATAACATACAAATTACTTAGATATATATATAATAGAATACAATTTATGGGCCGCGGTAGCCTGGTGTCAAGATCGTGGACTAGCGGCCGGCAATTTTCGTTCAGTCGCGGTTTCGATCCTTGGCCGCCAAAGACCCGCCGTGTAGCCGGGATTGATGCACGTTAAATCTGTTCGGGGCCCAAAGTCCTCCCTTTGGCGTGGTGTGGATGTTAGAAGAAGGGAGTGCCTGCTCAGGTGTCGTCCTCGTCACTTGACCGTGGTTCAAATTACGAGGTCTGTTGCCAATAGCTCTTGTATTTCTTCTCAATAAGACGTTAATAAAAAGTAAACTAAACTAAGAATACAATTTACTGCTTCTTTGTAAAATTTACATGGAAAAATTACGTATAAAAAATAAATACTTGTAAAACATAAATAATGCGAGCAATCTTGTGGTGAAAATGTATGGGTGTAATTTTACCCCAAGTAAATGAATTTTATTATATAAATTTAAACCATGTATCGCTATTTAATTTAGCATTATTTTATGAATTGGGGTTTATAAAGAAGGCCCTTTCTCATCTGAACTAGAAATTTTTACACGAACACTTTTTTACGATCACCATAGCAAGTGATAGGCATTTCTTCATCAGTTAAAATTTCAGCATTATCTCCCATGTCATTATTAGTTAAGTCTACATAATCATTTTCCACTTCATCGTCTTCTACATTGTCTTCTTCACAATCGTTTATATTGTCCTTATAAACGCTAAAATCATCCTTTTCTAGCATTAATTTTTTGCATTTTTTTGAGGGGGGGGGACTCCATATTATGAAAGTACCTTTACAGCAATAAAATGAATAAAAACACTTCTAAAATAATTATTTCTTTACCTATCAACTAATAATTGTCTTACTAGGAACAAAAATTAATAACTACGGTACTTAACAGCAAATTAAATCTTCACGAAATAATTTTAAAAAACTTACATTTACAAAATCAAGGGTGACTTGTCACCACATATCAGTTTTCTTTGTTGTGTGGCTAATGAAGTATAAAACAAAAGTGAACTTTTTTATAACAAAAATATTCTTACTGACGCCATAAATGACTACAAGAAAAATCTGTGTTACTAATGTGGTTTTTTTTTTAACAATATTAGAATAATAATTTACATGGGGGGATTTTTCACTTCTGATACCTTTAATGATTAAGCTAGAATCTTATAATTAATATTTTGTAGGATATCCTTCAGCTTGAATAATTGTTCCAAGTTTTTGCAAAAATTCAAGCAAATTTGATGTCACCGAGCTAGAAAAGTAGTCCCAATCTTAAGAGTGTTTCTCAAGTCATGTTTACTAGAAATTGACCTGGTTTTAACATTCTAATCAAGAATTTCTCAGACATGTTCCATGCGGTTTATGTTTGGTGACAGAGGAGGAAAACTCACAAATTTAGTTGTGTTATATAAAAATTATAGCTGCGTATTTAGAGCTGAATGCTTGAGACCATTACTATGCATATACAAACATAATGCTCACGAAGACCCATTTTATCCCACATTAGATTGCAAATTATTTTTCAAAATGTTTATATCAAGCCGGTGATTTATGATTATATTATTTTGGGACTAGATTACCAATTCCTGAGGTACTCACACTATCTCAAACAAGCATTCTTCCATCTCCAAGTTCATCGTTGTAAGTAAACTCTTTGGGTACATTTCTGTGATTCGTTTTTTCCACACCATAAGTCTACTGTACGAAGGTTAAACTTACGTTTAGTCTGAAAAAACAACAATTTTTCTGAACTCTGTGCTTTCGTTCGTATTATTGTACAGGGAAGTGTTATTGTAAGTTCTAATTCCTCTCGCCCTTAGGGGCTTGCCTTCTTCAGACGAGTACGGGCATCATTCACTTAATGCATCCAAGTGATGTTTGCTTTCTTATAGGGTTTATCATCTTTGGTAAGCACGGGAAACACGCCCCCAAGATAACCTAGCGATCCTTCTCTATTTTCGACTATCTTCCTTATTAGCTTTTTTCTTTTCCGTTTTTCAGATATCTAGATCACAGTTGTATCTTGTTTGGCGCAACATAGCCACATCTGGCTCTTGTGCCTTTAAATTTAACAATCACTCACTCCGATTTCTCTCATTCCCAAGTAATTTTTTTCGTGAAGCACGGCCGTGGAATACTTGCTGCTTACATGTATTTCGAGTTGCATCTACAGATGCGGCAATTCCTCTGGGTTTTTAACTCTGCTGTAAGCTTAGGAGTACCCAGGAGAGGAACGTTATGTGTTATTTTAGAAGTTATAAACCTCCTCAATCAACTGCATTGTTACAGGAGATCTATCAAATAAATGAAATTCAATTGCATATTTTAAGGCCTCCCTAAATATTTATAGTAAATTTTCTTTCAGTATCACATATTTCCCATATCGAAAAATCTGTATTATCTATTAAATTTAAGTTCCATCACATCCTATATATGTCTCAAGATGAGTGATGTCGCTTATCAGCAAAAAAATCACTTATCTAATCACAAAACAATTCTAAAAATTTGCATTTGTTTCGGTATATCAATAGTTTTTACACGCCTCAAAATCATTAAACTTTAATTTTTATATTTGAAAACAATTAACTATTAATTTTTTTTACCCCATATTCATATTTGTAAAACAGTGTCTTATAAGATGTTGCCTTTTTGAATTTTATTAAAATTAATGTACTAAAACAATAGCTTCTTTCACTAGAGAACTTTTGTATGAATACTATCTATGTTCACTGTATATTGTAGTTCTCGAATGATCTTAATACACTACAAATAAATATTTTGAAAGTTTTTTAAAGTTGTGAATCTTTAACTCCTACCCGATTTATTTTTTCAACTTAAGGAATGTTTGTGCTTAAATTAAAAGTTTCAAAATCTGAATATTGATTTATAGCATATAACATATTTTACAAAAATAAAATAAAATTTTAGTTACAAATTTTTAAGTTATTGAAGCTATTTTGTAAAAATGGCAAAAAGAATTTTTGTATCTAGAAACATTAGAATATATTTTATCCTCAGACTAGTCAGAAGAATCCCTGTAAATGTAAAAACTTATTCTTTTAGCACTGATGTATATATAAAACGATGTTTTCTGTTTCCCATAATTAACTCTCATGACAATCAACCCCTTCAAGAGTTTGGCCACAATAGCCAAGTGGTCATGGTAGAGAGCTTGCGGCCGGCGCTGTTTCCGTCGAATCATGAATTCGAGCCATACACACCGTGTAGCGAGGCTGATTCACGTTAAATCTGTCGAGGCTCCCAATTTTTCGCAATAACTTGGTGTGCAAGTTAGGGAAGTGTTAGCTCACATGACCGAGATTCAAAATGAAGAGATCCATCTCTAATATAGCTCTCGTCATGTTTCCAAATGTGACGTTAATGAACAATAAATCAAATTTGGATATTGTCTTTTGCAAACATGAGTGACGTACCCGATACACCCTAGCGCTCTTTTTCTATTTTCGATCCTCCATGTAATTCATTACCCTCCCCCCCTTTTTTTTTCTTCTTCCATCTTTTCTATGTCTAGAACACAGTTATACATAGTTTGGTGCAGCATAACCATATTTGGCTTAAGAGCCATTCTCCAACTTTCACTCACTCACAACAATTAAGTAAAGAACACGTAATTTTACCTTTTAAACTATTATTTCTTTTCCTTGCCTAGTTAAATAAATTTATCAAAGCACGTGCTCTTTGTCTGCGTGACTTTTTAAAGTATTTCTAAGTTTTTACGACACATTCTAGAAAATTTCTCTTAAAAACGTGATTTTCTCACTTTTAAAAATTTAAAATTCCTCGAATGTTCTCGTTTATAGAGAATGATTAACCTAAAAATGATTGTGATTACAATTAAATACCTTAAACCTGTTTTTTCTTAATATATTCAAATTTTACATTTATTTTCTTTGAAATAATAAACTCTTCGAAAAGCGAAATTAATTTTTAATTTACTCCTATCAGGCTTTTAGTTTTACTTGGTTCTGTGCTTGAAGTAAGAATAGCATTTTACATAGAAGGAATGTAATTTATTGAAAAAAGCCTTGAATTCTCTCGAAGAAAAATTGAAAATTGTTACTGATTTCTTAAAAGAAAAGTTTGCTACTTGTAAACGTATTATGAAATTTGAAACAAGTGAATTAAAAGTAAATTTTTATGACTGTTGCTGAAATTTATAAGAATTTGCGAATAGACATGCTTAAATAGACTTTAAAATAGATTAATATCTCTCGGCATAATATTAATATTAAATTATTAGTGTTTTTAGTACTCCTAATTTCTTGTTTAGTTGGGTATTAAAAATGAGGCCTGATTTCACATAAGATGAACATTATTTTAGTGTCTTCCCTCCAAATTATTAATCAACAATTAATTGGAAGAATAAAGCTAATTTTAATATGAAGAAGCTTGAAAAGAAAATTAATTATTCGATTCTTAAGACTACTTAAATTTTCATTACTTGGCTGGAATAATCTTGACATGGTTTATGCTTACCTTGAAATGTATTATAGATTATTTTATATCTTTATAAAATGTTACTGCACTTTTACTTTTAATGAATTGGATAATTTTGATCTTTTCCTTCTAACTATACAATAAAAGATAATTTCGTTCGATACACTTACTCACAAGAAATGATAATTTTTTTTAAGTTGCTAAACAACTCTATTGTAAGTTTTGGAATTAAAGATTTTCAAATTAAGAATTAATGTAGAGATTAAATCTGGAAAAAAATTTGACCAGAAACTTTTTTATTCAATTAAAGCCTCGTCGAAGAGCGACACAGTTTTCAGAGATATATAATAAAAATCAACATTAAATTATTTTTTTTTAATTTTTTGAAATTATTTACATGAGAGTGTAGTTTTCTTAAAATATATATATATATATAAGCAGCCCCAGTTTGGAAAGTATTTTTCCACTTCATGTTTTCCTGAATGTTAGTGGAAAAAATTCTACTTTGAGTCAATTTTCCTTGCGGGATTAGGGATAATGTGGATAGTAATCCTTCTTAATTATCCATTATCTTTATGTTTTTTCATTGTTTCAATGTAGTGGTTGAAACAGAATTTAAGTAGCGTTCATGAGCAATGTTTTCTTTTAAATTTCTCGTCTAATTATTCGTATTTGACTATACATCAAAATATTTGTTATTTTATAAGTTTGCGTTATTTTATCCTTTTAGTATTTCCTATATGCAACAAAGAACTTGTCATTTTTTTGTTTGTTTGTTAATCTCTGCTTCTCTAAATGTTCGAACTTTTGCTTGCTTTGAGGAATTAGTCATTTCTGATCCGCGATTTGCTGACGTCAATTCTACGTCGAACTATTGCTTGTGTAGCTTTTGTATGACCCTTTTCGGGAAAGTCGAAGGTTAAATTAAGGAAAATTTTCCTCTATTGTTGGACAATGAGCACAGGCAGCAGTTAGAAGTTAGGAAGTTGGGTCGCAAGACGTCAATGGGTGGCAGTAAGCTAGTCTGGATGTTTTCGAGCATTGCTTTGGTTTTGAATGGAAAAGTCAAAATGCAGCTTCGGTTTGGAAAAATGTGGAAGGTTCGCAAGCCTTTAGTACCTAAAGTTAAAGTGGTATGTTGCATTTTAATTTGTTAGTGTTTTGTTTCAATACAAATTTTAATATTTTTGCTGATATTTTGTTTGTTCGTGTGAAATAGTTTGTCATTTGCGGATGATTGTGAATTAAGACTTAAGATAAAAATTCATTTTTAAAATTGTAATAAGAAACTGTATTGGTTAGAATCGAAAACGGATTGATTGAAAATTTATAAAGTATTTTAAAATATTTAAAGCTGTGAAGCTTGTGATTACTGTATTTTCATGAGATTGGTTTCAAAATGGATTGTGTCTAATTCGTCGGTTTAAAATTTGTCTGACTCGATAGGGGGAAAATCTCACCATAATTTGTTTGCATTTTTAAGCAAAATAAGATTTTTAAACTACATTTAATATTTCATTTATTTTACAATGTTGTTTTTAAACTGTCTTTTTTACATTTTTTTAGTTTAATTTAAGGAAAAACACTTGTATAAACTGTCAAGAAATGTCTGGCTCAGCACAGCCAGATTTGGCTCTTTTGCGCCTTAAACATACAATCATTCACTCCAAATGAATTGCTCTAGCAAAAGTGTTGCCCATGATGTTTATAAATTTCAAATCCTTATTCTGTTATTTATTTTCATTTATAAATCAAACCGAAGTTTTACTTGATGTAATCGGTTTTGGAAAAATAGTCGAATTTATGTATTCAAATATCAGCTAGTTCTTAATATAATTTCATTTAGAGAATTTAATTTCGAAAAATGGTACTCTTATTAATCTTCATTTAACATATAATTCGGTTTATGTTGGGAAAGCTATCAACAAGGTAAATTTTTAGCTTAAAAAAGTATAGTTACCGTGAAATATTTCAACTCGGATATTTCGAAATATTGATTAATTGACGTTAAATTATTAACTTTCCCATTCTTTTATAGCTTATAGACGTCCATTAGTAACAGCTAAATTTGATTGCTTGTTTTATGTGAGAGATGTTTGCATTCTTTTTCTAGGGGAAAATATGTGAATGAATACATTTAGAGATCATATTTCTTAAATTTTCTACGTGAAGATAAATCTGTAGTTTATCATCGTACAAATAGACTTTTATAGAATTTTTTTTTTCTAAATCTGAAATTTTTTTTAAATTTATTTATTGTCAGTTTTCAGTTGTAATAAATATTTAGGGATTTTTCCTGCTTGATTAAGGTTACTAATTTCATGTTAAAGCGGATATAATTTTTTACAATACTATCGATTTAATGCAATCGATTTGATCTGGAAACTTTGGCATAACCATAAAACATTATTATACGAATGGTATTTTAAAATAAATTTTAATTTGTCTTAACTCTAAGTCTTATAAAGCAAGCTTTGAACCTGAACTTTATGTTGTAACAAAACTGGCTAATGAGTATTTACTGCACCTTAGTGACAAACAATTCGATAACACACGCACACACAGTGTTTGTGTATGTACTCTTGAATTAAAGAAAACTCTTCGAAATTTGTAAATCCTGTGATTTCAAACTTATAAATCGAGTTACTTTTATTAAAACAATAAGAATTACATTAGCATTATTCAAGTTATTAACATTAAGCAAATTCATACACTTATCAATATGCATACAAAAGAAGCTCTTTTTCTAGATCAAAAAATTTATTGTTACTCTGAATTCTTCTTTCCCTCCTTTTTTTCAAATTTGGAATCCTCTGGCACGCGGGTTTACTCTCCTATATATTTATGACCACAGGCGTGTTTTCAAAGAGGAAATGACCTATTTTTCAAAATTGAAATTTAATTTAGATATAGATAGTATTCAAAGTTAAATTTAGTATAAACTCTTCTACGATTTTATTTTCTTTTCTGACGTTATTTAAGGACTTTTAAATTAAAATGATTCTACTCATATAATAAAAAGAGGAACAACTTTATCATTCAAAATTGAAGTTTTTCACAATACAAACTGTATTTGTAAGCCATAAATAGTTCTGAAGGAGGATATAGTTTCTATGATGTTTTTAGTGCATATCAATACAGTCTATTATGCAAGGCTTTCAACAGAAAACTCAATTCAAGCCACAAATCTAATTCCGGTGACAAAACATTTTTTACATATTTTCCTATAGGTATTTTAATTTCGCAGAGGAAATAAGTTATTTATGAAATGTAATACACGAATAGTTTTATTTAATAAGTATGCGAGTTACTCTTTGGGAATAAAAGAGCATAACATTATAACATATTCATAACAGTATAACATTAAATAATCGATATTTTAAAAAGAAGTTACAAACTTGGTATACTGCTGAATATTTAAGATTTTATGCTTTTTTACTTTCAAAAAAGGAGGCATGAAATTTTTTGTTCATGAAATCCTGAATTATAGAAGGTCAAAGTTTGACATTAGTTGTCGATTGAGACTGTAGTTATTCGGATGTTTTTAATTGATTCCTTTTTCATGCCTTTTTGTTCAAGTGAATCTCAACTCTTAATATGTAATTTAATTCATATAATTGCAATTACAAATTTCCATTAAGATATTATAAGTTGAATAACATTTAAAAACTTGTTTCTGGTATTTTAATATAATAGATCATTGAGATTTCTATTTTAAACTTTTCTTGTTATAAGCATTTCATGTATTGAAGTTTTCGCTTCATAAAAAAACTGTATACAATAATAGAAGTACATTTATAATTTTTATGACATTAGGATTATGTATATAATTATTTGACAAATAATATAATGGATTTTATGTATAAAAATCTCAAAATAATTGTGGAAACTTTTCAAAACTGAAAAGTCTAAATGTGAAATTCATTTAAAAGATGTCTTGATTACTTTCCTAAAAAGGTAAATTTTTGCATGATTTCTTTCACAAAATTGAGTTTGTTTTAATTTAGTTTTATGATTGAGCTCTTTTATTTAAAGATCACCCTGCTATTTTTCAAATATTTTCAAAAAATACCGCCACATATTCCTAAGAATTCGTCACTAATATTAAAGAATTTCTTTCTCTCTTGGAATAGGAATGAAAGTAAATGTCATGTACACGTAATTTTAATTGATTTTTGCAAATAATTTATTTAGTCCATTCCGTTAATTTTAAAATACTACGTTAATAAGTAAGAGTTAGTGATAAACGTCGCGGGATGTAAAAGCAAAAAGAATTTTATGATTTTCTGTTCTTTTATAATATTTTTAGACATGTAGACGATTACAAAATCATGTTGATAATTCTTTAATGTTAAATTAGTATTTTTGAGTGTAGAATTTTTTAGAAAATGACTCCATTAATTTCTTTTTAGATTGATCAGGCTTATGGAATGCTGTTTTCCGGAGTCAAGAGTGCTCTTGATGTTGGAAATACAGTATGCATTCAAATGCCGAAGCGTGCTGTGGTACTCTGCTTTACTATTCAAAAAGAAATTTTCTTCATGCCTTTTCGTCTTTTGAACAAGGTTTATGAAGCTATATTTCAACCACCCTTGAAATTTTTATATCGTATCTATGCAGCTTTAACGAGAGAAGATCCAACTCCTGTAGAATTACTAACAGGTGAAAAAAATCCGTCACCTTCGAAAATAATTGAATCATCTCGGAAGCTTAGAAGTTCTGTTCTTACCGCTATCCACAAAGAAAATAATGCTAGATCTCAAATTTCTATGTACCAAAAACAACTTGAAAAATGGAAATTGGAGAACGAAAAGAGAACAGAAGAAATTTATAAAATAAGTCTAGAAGAAAAAGAATTAATGAAGGCTGTAGCTTCAGCTCTAAGGTACTTAAAGTCGCTGAAAATGAAACGTGAAAAGATGAACGAAAGTTTCTCAAAAAATGTTTCACATATGATAAACACTGGAACTTTATCGGAAGAAAAGCTGCTAGCAATGCAGAAAGAAATAAAAAATGTTGACGCAGCAATAAATGAGAAAAAAAATGCCTGTCTAAATTTGTTGAGCCAAGGGCGTGCCACAAATGAAGATGTGTTGGGTTTTAAACAGGCTGCTGCTTCTACGACTTTTGCACAACACGCTGCAAAGTTGGAGACATGTCAGGCTATGAATCAGACAGATGCAATGCATAAAGTCTTGTCGGTGGTGATGGACGAAAATTTGTATCTGAAAAATCGTCTGTGTAGTACTCATGATAAACTGGAGGAAATATTGAAACTTTCCGAGAACATTAATAACGAAATAGTGAACTTCTCACAAAGAATATCTAAAATGATCACTGTGAATAACGAAATGGCCAATCTCCAACATAAACTTGATCATGAGCGAGAACTACTGAAAAGCGTGGAAGCTGAACGGGATCAAATGAGAGATAAACTGATGATTTTGGAAAATATGATAAAGGACGAGGAAGAGTTCTTAGGAGCATCGGACTCTGGTATTATGGATGAATGTTTCTTATTTAATTATGACTATACAGATCAGGGTGGTGAGTCTAGTGCATAAAGTGCAATGTTGTGTGCCAAAGTTCCAAGGTTTTGCTGTGCCTGGTTGCCCACATGATACTAGGTAAGATTTTATTTTGCTTCTAATGGCTTCGGTTCCTTTATTTCATTTTCGTTCATTAAAACTTATTTTTCGAACAGATTAAATATGTGCCCTTTGTTAGCTAAAATATAGATAAATATTTAGAATAAATAATAGATTTATATATGTGCAAAAAGCCTTTAGGCATACAGTGTAATTTTCTGAATTTAAGAAGTTTAATTTCTGCTGATGCTAATTTGCTATGCACTCTCCTGCATTTAGTATGCAAGAGATTTGTAATTAATTTTTGAAGATGTATTGAAAAACTATAATGTAAAGGCCAATGTCAAATATTTGTTTCTACTTTAGAGCATTCTTGTGCAGTTCAACCTTTTTCATTTAAAATTGAATTACTATATCATAAATGCTACGATACACAATTGTAACACGCTAATGTTAAATTATATGAAATTAAGTACTTTTACTCATAATCTGTACAATTAATTGATCTTCATATTCTGAGCTTCGTTATGAATTTTTATTTTTAAAATCTTTGACTTTTTTTTTTGTAGAAAAGGGATTTTTTTCTATTGCGGAATAAATAGAGTGTAACAAATTTAGAGATTCGCTCATCTCAAAATGAAGACCTAATTCTGAATCTTAATTTCCTTGCTGTCAGCAGAATGGACCTTGAACGAAATTTTATGAATTAATTAAACTCGTTTGTGACTTTCCGGGTAAATTGAATGATAATTATAGCTCTCAATACTTAAGTACTTTATCATAACTGAAAACCTCATTTATATTTAGATCACAGTAAATTAAAAGCATCAAGAGAGAGTGGGCAATAACTCATTAAAATGTAGTAGTATATTTGAATATTAATTTGCACACTACATTAACGACGAACAGAATACAAATAAACTGTCACTACAATGGCAATTGGTACTCTTGCAATGGTTTTTTAAAGAGTTGAATCCGGAACTGTATATTACTTTTTATACTTTAACAGTTTTTCTTTCATTGTCTTAACTTTGAAGGTCCCGTAATGATATTGTATTTATTTTAAAACATAACATGCGTTTTATAACTTATTTGAGCATATTAGATGTCACTGACTAATGTATTCAAAATACTCAAGTTCGTTTTGCGACAGACTTGGAGATTTTTATTCATAGCTTACTCGCAACGAGGGGAACGTCATTGAAAGTATGATTTAGTGAGAACATATAAGAACTATAATGTTTTAAAACCTTCATTACTTTTTATTTAATATTAATTTTTTACTGTTTAATCTGAGACTCTGAATTAAGATACTTGAATTGTAATGAAAACTACATTTGCTGTTTTTCTAGCACTTTTGAAGACAATATTTAGAATATTCACGAATTAATAGTAAAAGAACTGTGAATATTGGCTTAGTGTCAAAAAGTATTTCATTATTAATATTGATTTATTTCCAAGCTTATTAAAGGTTTAAAACATACATTTTAGGAGCCACGATAAATGATTTTAAAAATATTTTTATAGAAATATTCACTTGAATTTATATGTATAGTTACAGCTTAGGAAATCTTAGTTCCAGGAATCAGAAAGGCATTGAATTTTGAATTATTTCATAATAAAGCACATGCCTAAAGAATTATTTAAAGCAGTTTTTTTTAAATCTGATCTATTTGAAATTAAGATCGAATCTAATTCAAGGTCTTAGTCTTCAAGGTTTTTAAAACACACATATTCAATATCTTGATATAAATTATAATCTTCCTCATCGCGAAAAATGTATTAGATTAACTAAACCTATTCCTCACACTGGATCACTGAGCATTACTTCAGGCGTGGTGTAGGAAATGGGTGAGACCACGGTTTATATACCTTAAAGCAATTTCAGTGTAACATAACGTATGAATATATGGCTGTGATAATACGATTGCCGCGGGATATTGTTGAATTCAATAATGGTACATGCGATTTTTAATGCTCTACTTGGTTTAAGATTACCGTCTTGTTCTAGAACTGACAATTTGCTGTTATCGGAAACAAAGAACCAATGGAGAAAGTTTTAAACATCAAGAGAAGTTCTAAATCGGTTTTATTTATGTCTTTGTTTTAACTTGTATATAAATGCAAGACCCTAACACAATTGATGAAAAGAGCAACGTTGTGTTTTGATTGGTGCAAAAGGTTTTTCTATCATCTCAGTTTGGCATGATATTCTTTAGGTGACAAGCTTATCAAAAATGTATTGCATTGCCTCGGAAAGCCGATTCAGGTTAAGCAGTTGCTTTGTTCAAGAAATAGTGCATTATCTCTAAAGATTTTTTCTCGGAGAACAAAAGATAGTATTTAACATAGTCTTTTGTCAGATTATAAAAACTTACCTTTTGGGAGTACTTTGTTTCAAAAAATAGTTTGAGAAAAATGTTGTATTAGCCGTTTCATTTTATTTCAAAATTACTATCTAAATTATAATTTTTTTTGGTAGTTTTTTTTCCTAATTAGAGCTAAATGCTCTTTGAAACTCTATTTAACCACAATAGAAGTATTCAGTTTAAATAAGCGCATGCGTTGAAGATCTCTTATTTTTTGGTATGTGAGGAAATATGAGCCCATTTAATAATCTTTCAATGAGCTCTTTACTACAGTACTTGTTTTACACAAATAAGATTTTTTTTTCATTGCAAAAACCGAAGATCTTTTTTCAGAGTAGATTGAATTTCTTGGTTTCTACTTTACCTTAAGAATAAAAAAAAATAGCTTTGAAGTATGTTGAAAATTAAGTCATCTCAACGGTCCCTTAAATTTGTATTTTATATAGCTAATGAATCACGAAAAGCTAAGGTCACAAGCTACATAACTAAAATATTGAAGTATTTAAACAGTATTTTTTGTTCCTTATCTCCAAATAATAAAATCGTGGACAACAAGCAATTAACTTTCTTTTCCAATCAATTAACTCGTTTTTGCGTGGGAAAAAAAAATTCCTAAATGATAAGCTCAACTCAAGTGTTTCTGAAGCAATGGCGTCCATAAAATTAAAAATTTTATTTCATGCGTAATTTACGAAAATATCAGGAGGAAAAAAACTTGATTTGATTTTTTATGAAAAAAAGGCAACTTGAGAATAGGAACGTTTTTTTTTCCCTTTATGGTAGATTTGACCTTGAAATTTGTGAAAGTTGAATGAAATTATGCTTAAATTATTCAATTTATTATATACTTCCATGTTATATATGAAGTAACAAATGACTCGTTGCCTTGCATTTATCTGAGTATCGTTACATTTAAAAAAAAATTTGTGAAAGATTTCCATGTTTGGAATTACGAATTTCTTTTTAATTTATATTTTGCTACTTGCCTGAACACTGAAGATGCAGGCAATATTACAATACATTATTAAATGAACTAGTTACTGTATGTGCACCTCCATATTGCAATAAAATGTTGCTCTTCAAAAGTTAAAATTCTCGAAACGCAGATCTGTTCGAAGAAATTTCACCTTGTCATTATTTCTGGAGAATGTTTACTGTAACGGGGGTATTCTTTCATACTCCAGTGAGTTCTTTAAAATAGCTGCAATGGGAAATTTTTCTACTCGAACGGATGTTAAGAGATTCCACAAATTGTAACCTCGCATCTTCACGATTTCGACATTATGCCACATGAACCGGTTTTCAACCTTTTATATTGGGATAACTGGTTAGTATCGTAAAGTTAAGTGCTTTCTGTGTAAAGAAAATGAGTTTCTTTATTCCATTTGGTTTTTTTACTTTCGCAGGCTGTTATAATCTTATGACTTGAATAGAGAAAAGGTAAAATATGCTATACACATACGAACAATTGGTTCAGTCCCACGAAACTAATATCAGAACGTTTCAGTAAATACTATAAAATCTGTTTCACTTAGACCAACCATTAATTTTTTTTCCAATGGGGTATTTGTGTGTATTAATTTAATTTCTTATCTTTCTTTTGAGAATCTTGTTATACCTGTAATTTTGTAATTGTGAAATTTTAACGGTACATTAAACATATCTTCATAATCTCTGAAGAATCGTTTGGATTTTAGGTGTAATTCATTAGGTTTCATTGATGGTATCTTCTTGTAAGGGAAACTCTACTGTACGCATGAATATGCGTTCAGTTTAAACTGGATTGAATATTAGATAGAAGTATTGATGTCTTTGACTTATGGGGTATCATTGGTTACACAAGATAACTTCAATTATTTAAATCAGTTTTCAATTCTAATAGCTTGATTTAGATATCATAGGCATCATTAAAATTACCTTTGCATGTACCTAGTTATTCGACAACATTAAAAAAAAAACTTAGAAAAGTAAAAACAGTTGAAAAACTTAGAAAACAGTAGAGAAAGTGCTAAGTACAACAGTTCAAACATTTTAGGAAACTTATGTGAAATACTTGGGATAAAATTAGCCCTCAGGGGCTTGTGACTTCTTTAGGTAGGTATGGGTATCATATCTTGAGGCACCCTAGTGATCTTTTTCTTTCTCAAGAGGTTTACTGTCTTTGGTAAAGACGTGGAACACACGCCCAAGATTCTTAGCGATCAATATTTTTTCGATCCTCCTTGTCAACCAGTTTTTATCTTTTTATTACAACGTTTTTCTGAATTTCACTTGGTATGTATGTGTAACTGTGTGTGTCATCAAATTTTCGATCGTTAATTTAACCAACTTCCCATCAAGCTAGAACTTTGAAACATTGGGAGTCGTTCTTACTTGCCTAACAATGCAATGTTTAGACATTTGCGATACGTTTTTACTAATATTTCAATAATTCTAATAAATCAAAATATCCCTTCCACTCTGCGTTTTTAGAATTGAGGAAAAAATTTCTTTCCTCCTCTGGGAACACCGGGAACTCCCCATACACCACATGAGGTATTGTAAAAATTTTCTACTCACAAAAGGGAGATAGTAAGGGTTGCTGACTTTTAGTCAGTAATCAATCGCAAGAAAGAAAGATTCCAATATTTGGCGCCATGTCATATCCCAATAGTTTTTTTCTGATTTCTGGTTCCCATTTTTAATAGAATGACTTACAAACTTTCAAATACATGTTTTGATTTTATATTATGAATTTTTTAATACGCTCACAGATGTTTTTTTTAAGTAAATTTTAAAGTTAAAAATTATGTTTTCTAGAATTTGATGTACAGCATTTCAGAAGTACTAAGAAATTAAAATTTAAATGATTGGCATGTCGACTAGAAATCATGAATTAGGAAGAATTATTAGATACATAATTTTTATTTGTTTCATTCGTAATTTTTTAGTCTACACAAATTGCTAACAATAACTTAATCTGAAAAAGAATTTACTGTATCCATTGCTTAATTATGAGATATATTGATGAAGGATATGGTGAAATATAGGCTAATATCCCTTAAGTATGAGAAAAATATAAAAATATTAATAAGGCATTATATAATAAATATTCGTCCGTTAAAATAATTTCAGAATTTTTTTTAAAAATTTATTCTAATTTTTGTACAATGTTTTCATGTTCCTGAAAAAATAATAAAGTTCGTTTGTGTTTTGTCCACGTTTTGGGTCTAGAAGAGTATGACACGTAATACATGTAGATTTATCTACACTTAGCCAATCATACTCAAATTAGCCTCACCTCACCTGCAAGCGGTTAGATCTGGTAATCCAAAAATATTTGGAAACTAAGAAGGAAAGGCTTGTATGTGTTGCAAAATTTTTCAGTAAAAAATATTCAATAAATAATTGATTAAATTGAAATTATAATTAATTTTTTATGTGTTTATCACGGTTTGTTTTGAATTTAATGTATAATAATTAATATAATTTGTCATTATATTAAAACGTTGGTTTTTATCCCGAATTATTTTCAAATGTCTTGATCCCAGCTCTACGTTGTTTGTGGCGTACCATAGCCACATCTGGCTTTTGAGCCATTAAAATATTATCACTCACCTTGGAATAAAATTATGTAGGCACCAGTTCTGAAGAAAGTTATATATATATATATATATATATATATTGTGAGAATTTAATTTATTATTTAAAGCAGCTAAAATTAAGAAACAATTTTATCACAAGACAGATGGAAAAATTGTTAAACACTCGTGGATAAATGTAGATTTAGCGGACTAATGGATCGGAGATTCGCTCAAAATTCCACAGAACTTGGTATAGAATACTATGTTTCTTCCTTTGGTTTCTTTGTACGACTTTAATAAAAATAATCAACCTTTGGTCCCCTTGGTTTGATGTGTAGATTAGGAAAATGAAGAACTAACTAAAGTCTTTCTGGTAAAGATATATTTCAAAATTACGGGACTAAAAATTTAATGTCACGTTGTGTTATGTGAGGAACTTAGTCTTAACACAGCTAATTATCTGATAGAATTTTTTACAATTATGATTTTGCTACATTAATCTTAAAGGATATCATCTCATATGTAAAAACATTACTAGAGAAATATTAGGTTATGGAAGATTGGTCTTAAGATTTGCGACCAAAAAATTTTAAATATTGAAAGCTTTGTTTAAATTTAGGCTGCTTTTATTTAAGTTTGGTAGGAAATTTTTCTACAAGATAAAACTGGTTATGAAATTTTACATTCAGACTTAATAAAAGTCAACGCTCATGTTTTAAAATTCTGAAACAGATTTAAATATTTGATACGCTATACTTTTTTTCTCACTTTTCATCTCAAAGCTGTGCTTGACCATGATAATTTATAATTTAATTTCTAATTTAAGCTAGTTTTGATTATGTATGTGGATTTGCACATCATTAAAGTTAAGGATTTCATAAAAATGTATGTTATTTTATGAAAACTAAGGGACTTTGAAACATTTGAAAATCAATATGATTATAAACTTTCATAGGTCTTGGAAACCTTAAATATTATGAAGTTGACATCTTTTGTAAATGTGATTTTTATACCTTACGTAACTCTCGATGCGAGTATTTTTAGATTAATTCAGATATTTCGAACATTAATTATTAAAAACGATCATACAGTACCATGTTATTATCGGTTTCGAAATATTTAAAGAGATAAACTGTTAAAAATCTTGTAACATATAGCAAAGCAAAACACTTTTTTTTTTAAATTCGCAAGTTTGGAGAATTAATTTCATTATCACTAATTTTCGTTTGTACATGAAGTGTACTCAAAGTTTGTGTATTTCAAATTACGTTTATAATTTAAATAACAACATACATGAAATATGAGAAACCTCAATACATTTCCCGTGAAGATCCCAAATATCATTTAAATCCAATACTGTGAAATAGAATCTTGTAAAACTCGTTTTTCGGATGGTAGGAAGGGGACATCAAAACCGTATCAATCTTTCTGAAACAACCCTCATATTTTCAAACTCTCGCTTTCTGATAATTATAGCAAAGCGGAAAAAAAAAGACCTTGAGATATCTATAGAAGTAGAGACTTGTTTTTTGAAATACAGGCTTCAGATTGGACAACGCAAGGTTAAAATTCCATCCATCATGGCATATTTTTAACATTCTAAAATTAGCATAATTATAAAATGAGATACAGATATAGACATTCATTTTATTTTGTTGCTCAAAAATATAAGTGGAATAATTAAATAACCAGTTTCGGGATATATTTTTGCCTCATTTAAATTTGTTACAGCTTTAAAATATTAAGTTATTATTAGCTATAAGAAAATTAACACTTTTAAAATTTCTTAGAAAAGAAAGTTCCATAATTTCTGTCTTAGTTTTCAATGAGCTTACTGAAATTAAGTGAAATGTCGTTTTATTCACATTGATATACACACATTGTTTACAATTCATCTCAATTTATCATTATAAAATTTTTTAAAAAAATGATCTTGTGGGCAGAGTAAAAAATATTTTTAATATCGAAAATTTTAATTTTTAGACAAGGAAAGAAAATATCGAAAATATGCAAATTGTGTATTTTATTTTTTATCAGAACTGATTCATATTTAAAAAACTGTTACGACATAGAAAACTCCATATTCTTATCCATTCATTTAATTGGTATAAAAAGTTAAATACTTTTAAATGTTTACTATCAGTTAGTAAATGAAAGAATAAAGAAATGGTTTTTTTTAAGTTCTGTGTTACTTTTGACAGATATTTGTAAAGTAGAATTGGTAACCACATTGACTGATACAATTAGACTATTTATTATAGAAAATACAGTGAATAAATTTAAGATCTTCCTTATATGTATATGACAAAAGTTCTTGACAGAAGAATCTATTATTTAGGAATTTTTTCACATAATACTTTGTAGTTTACACTATGCGTTATTGTTTAATCCTAGAAAACTCAAAGTAAACAAGAGTTTTTGTACCTACATAAATTCCACACCCTGTTGACTAATTAACATTTTATTACACACATTAAAGCATACTTCTGTGGATTCAAGGATTAATATACAAACAAAGACATACGCTCAGACTTAAATTAAAATTTTCTTCTATGACTACTTTTATTGCAATGTTAAATTTAGAGTTAAGTAGCGAGATTTACCGTGTTATTGAAAATATCATAAACTATAATTCTTAAAGTTTTTATTTTCATTATGTCATTTGAATAGCACGTGCCAATTAATTTATATTGTACATGACAATTAAATATGAATGCAATGAAACAAATCTTGTGTTAACAATTTAATATTTGTAATAAATAAGCAAGAAATTTAATTTTTATTTGAAAGTTTGCAATATACATGGATAGAACGATAACTTCGATCAGTTATTACTGCTGATTAATCTTCCTTTGAGGCTTTTCTTCTGTAGGTAAATACGGACACCGTAACTCCGAGGTACCCTAGCCCTGAAGCCACTTGAGATCCCCCCCCCCCTTGTAGGTGGCTGATGCACATTTAATTTAGTCTTGGTCTCAAGTCTTCCCATTGGCGTGAAGGGGAAGTGTGAAGAGAGGTACCAGCTGAGGTGTAGCTCTCGTCACTTGACCAAGGTTCAAAATTACGAGATCTTTCGCAAATAGTCATCGTGTTACTTCTCAGTGCGACGGTAATAAGCAATCACATATCATACGAAGTAACCTAGTGATCTTTTTCTTTCTCATGGGGCTTACTGTTCTTTGGTAAACTAGAGTGAAATGCACTCTAGATACCCTACGATCTTTCTCTATTTCCTGCTCTTTGTCAAACTGTCAAACATTTTTTTTTTTTTATTTTTCCTATTTTTTCTGATTCTTTTCTCATTTTTTTCATGTCTAGATTGCATATACGCATTATTAGGATAGTTGCACAGCTAGTTTTGTCTCTTGCACCATAAACCTCAACATTCCATCACTTGCATCAATTCAACCCTTGAAATGTTATTTAGTTTATTTAGCTAAAAAAACTTGGCTACAACAAACCATTTTCCGATTAGATTCAAGTGAGTTACTAACACACTATAATTTAAATTAGAGAAGTAGGTATATTTTGAAGTCATTTCACACGCCCGATTAAATTTTTCATGTGAAAATTCCTCTTGTATTCTACTGTTCTAAGCACAGCATGCTTCGTCGAATCGTGTTTTATTTGTTTTATAAGTTATTATTTCACACATCAATTTATATATCTTACCAGAAGATCTACCGGTTTCCTGATGCCTTTTTCAAGTTCAATGGGCTAATGAGACGTCGCAAAGCCAATTTTCTCACGCTTGATCTATAATGAAATGAGCTGGCATTGTCCTGTATCCTGCAGCAATCATTAGCAGTGTGAAGGAACGGTTAAAATTCTCGCATCTGATGCCAATTCTTTGCAAGTAATGGTACATTACTTAAGGTTCGAGTTATTTTAATGGGCTATTTTTTTGAGTCTTCACACACACAGTCGGGATATGGATAGTTCTAGGACTTCTTGTAATCATGGGTTTCATCCCGTCGAACACTTGTTCAAAGTAAGTTTTTCTGTCTATTATGATAGAAGCAAATAGACTCTCTTGTTGAACAAAAAGTGACCTTCAAAAAGTCTTCTAACATTTAATGCCAATTGTGATGTGTCGAAAAAAATAGGCTAAGTTCATTTCACCTCATCCGCACAATTTCTGAGATTCAGTGAAAAGGTAGTCTTTGTGAAATATGTGGTAGCTTAGTGACTATGGTCATGGATTCAGGGCCGGCGGATTTCGTCGAGTTGTGGGTTCGAGCCTTGATGCTGCTAAAAACCTTTCGTGTAGCTGGGGCTGATTCATTTTAAATCTGTCGGAGCTCAAAGCCTTCCCGTAGATGTAGCGTGGAAGTTTGGAAAGGGGGAACAACACGAGGGAGCTCGCAGATGTTGTCCTCGTCACTTGACCGAAGCTCGGAATTACGAGGTCCGTCGCCTAAGGCCTTCGTGTTGCTTTTGATACGATGATAATAAAACAAATTTAATTCTCTGTGAAATATACATTTCGAATACATTGTAACATGGGTTATTCACAAAACTTCCTTTAATTAGCATCTGGGGTTTCTTTCTGACTTTAATGTTTAATTTCTAGCTTCTCCCCAATCAAATGAAACGTGATGATAAAAAGTATGTAAATTTTAAAAGTGGAGTGAATATAAATAATCAAGTTGTTTAAAAGCTTCAAAGAATTGAATTGAGGGATAATAAGGTAGGGAGTAGTGGGATGTGCACGGAAATCTACTTGCGTGTCTAGTTGATTTGCTGAGATTAGGACCCCAACGCGTGTAGGCTGTCATTGAATATTTGAAGGGGGTACTCGCAGCGTATTCTGGTAAGCGTATTTATTCGTTGATATGTTATAGATTTACTGACAGGTAAAGACTTGATACTGATGGAGAATATCCCCCTTATTAGATGAATAATAGACTATTTTATTTACTTTGTCTATGTTTGAACTTAAGTTGAAATTTATTACTCTAATCACAAAATCTAAGATGGCAGGGTACTAGGGTATTAGAGAAGGGTATTAGGCTTACGTCCTAACATTCAAGAATGAATAATTATAATATCTTTTATATTTATCATGGCAACTGTACAAGAGATAAAACATTATCTCCAAGTCTGTCAACATTGCAAATGTTTGTTATATATTTTAAAGTGACTTTAAAATGAATGATTTTACCTTTTTTCAAATATTTCAGTTAGCATATATTTACGCTACATTTAAAATTGAACAAAATAAAATAAGGCAAATTATTTCAATTTTGATATATTTCTGAATAGAACTAAATAGCGTTGGTGTAATGTAGATATATGAAGAATGGTTTCATATTCGTATTACGAGTAAATAGGCAAAATGTGTGAAATATTGTAATGCTTATGTAGTTCAAGCTCTTAGAAAAAAGACAGGTGTTACGCATTCCTGGAATTTTTAATGATATACTAAAGGAGTGAAACAATAGAGTGTTAGATATTTTAGTCTAGCTAAATATCAGTGAAAATTTAATTTCTTTCAAAAATAATAGACTTGCAATCGTCAATTCGAGCGCTATTTTAAGGCTAACAATTTGTCAGCTTTGCTTGTACAGTTAAACAAATAGAAATCAAGTGTTAAATATTCTGACCACAATTCATCGGTATTAAATTTCATCCATTTTATCGGTTTGCTTGATAAAATGGATGAAATTTAATACCAATGAATGTACTTAATCATGTACCACAATCATTCAGGGCTGAATGATTTATCAAGGTCAATTTATAGGAATATTATAAATATAATGTATCTTAAGATTCTTCTTGTTTCTTATTTTCAGCTTTTATTTAGTTATAAACGAAAGCAAGTTTGTATATTGCAACCTAATTGCTTTAATGATATAGAAGTTTTGTATTTGTATATAGTTGAAATAATTCTGTTTGCAATCGACTTATTGGGTGTTGAAAATGCGAAATATTTAGACCGTTATATATTTAGTGAATTCAAATTTTCCGCAGTTCGGACTCATTTCAGTATGAAACACTTTAGGCTTGAAAAACTATCAAATATTTTGATATTTTCGATGTTCTCTCTGTTTGGTAATTTTTGTCTCATTTTATAAGTACACTAAATTTACAACAAAAATCAAATTAAATTTTCACTTTAAAATTGATCTTTGCAACCAATTTTGCAATCGAAAATGGTTAGATTAGCCTGAAAGGTTGTAGTGCTTTTAAAGGGGTCCAAAAATTCAATTCTTTTAAAACCTGACGTGTGGAACTAGGTATTTCTGTTCATTAAACTCTAATGCAATTTTTTTTGTTTGCATAATTATATAATTTTGTTCAGTTCGTTTGGTATGTCATTTATCGCAACAATTTTTAATCTGAAAATTTCTTCTAATTCCGAGCTCTACTTCTTTCTAATCATATCGAGATTAACTTGAGTGAATTTCTGATATCCCCTTAAAATGCCTTTCAGGAAAACTAGCTTTCTCTTCAATATTTTTTTTAACTTTTTGTCTCCAAGTAATCCTAAAGTAAGGAAAATAAAATCTTTCATACTAATCTAATTAATCCGAAATGAAACTTTTTACCTATGTTTTCCACCCTTCACAATCTTATCTTTTTTAGGTAAGTACGGGCATCAAAAGACTCCCTCGATGTACGTTAGTTATTATTTTTCAAATTGGGTTTTGCTGTGTTTGGTAAACATTGGCATCATACGCTAAGGATAACCTCGCGATCTTTCTCTATTTTCGAAGGGGCCGCGGTAGCCTAGTGGTCAAGGTCGTGGATAGCGGCTGGCGGTTTTCGTTCAGTCGCGGGTTCGATCCTTGGCCACCAAAGACCCGCCGTGTAGCCGGGGCTGATGCACGTTAAATCTGTTCGGGGCTCAAAGTCCTCCCGTTGGCGTGGTGTGGATGTTAGGAGAGGGGGGTGCCAGCTCAGGTGTCGTCCTCGTCACTTGACCGTGGTTCCAAATTACGAGGTCCGTCGCCAATAGCCCTCGTGTTGCTTCTAGTGCGACGTTAATAAAAACTAAACTAAACTAAAA
>BMAW01084364.1:570090-580952 GCA_019974015.1 Nephila pilipes | reverse complement strand
TTTAAAAAAAAAAAAAAAAAAAAAAAAAAAAAAAAAAAAAAACTTCTCTATTTTCGACTTCTTTTTTGTCAACCATTTTCTTTTTTCCTCACCTCGACATCAGATAAACATTGTTAGGTCCAGAACATTCATTTTTGGATCTAGCGCCATAAACATCAACCTCCCCTCCCGATGTTGCGGTTGTAGTTACCTAATGGTCATGGTCACGAACTCGCGGCCGTCGGTTTTCGTCGAGTCATGGATTCGAGCCCTGATACCACTAAAGACCCACCGTGGAGCAGGGGTTGATATATATTAAATCTGTTGAAGCTCAAAGTTCTCCCACTAACGTGGTGTAGAAGTTAGGAAAGAATGATGCCGCTCAGACGTCGTCTCGTCATTTGACCGAGGCTCAAAGGTCTGTCGCTAATAGCCCTCGTGTTGCTTCTTAGTGTGACATTAATAAACAATCAATATCCCTCTCGATGTTTTAAATTAATTAAATTACAAAAATTTCAACTGTGTGGGCTGTAATTTCCGTGAAATAATATTTTTTTTTGTTCTTTTTCAGATTGGTGGACATTCCTTGGCATCTGGAAACTTCCATGTTTTTTCGTCTATTTATTTTGTTATATTTTGTAATTACCGATTCTGTGTTTTTTTATGTTTAGTGCCCTTGCACTTTTTATTTATAGCTGTGATAACAATAAACTATTTTTGTAACGCATTGTCTGTTTTAAATATTGAGTATTTTTAAAGAATGTTAGCTTGTGTGTGTGTGTGTGTGTCTTAAAAATTTCTTTGTTACAAAAGTATTAACAATATTAATTATGTGTAAGAAATTTTTGTGAAATGATACATACTTCTTACAAATTAATGAATTTATTTTACAAGTAAAGGTAAGCTCTAAGCTCTCTTCAGAGCTACAAGAAGTTTTGAACAAAATCTTAATTAACTTTTATCAACAATTAATGCAACAAAAACAACTTTATTTTCCTTGCTAAAATTTAGTATTTTATCTTAGAATTCATTGATTTTTAGCTTTGTGTGCATATGTGTAAATTTAAATTGAGTAGCATGTTGAAAAACACGAAATTCTTATGGAAAATATGGCAATATTACCTATTGAATTCAAGCAAGTTATTTTTCTCTCAGTCTATTTATATTTTGAAATTTAGGCGGTCTTATTAAAATTTTCATTAAAAGAGTGTAAATTGTCACCAATCTTTTAGTTACTTGCACTAGTATAAATCAGAATGTTTTTCTATGATTTTTATGCGCAGTGGAAACAGATCAAAAATTTATAAATGAATCATTTAAAACTGCAAAGAGCATTTCATACAAAAAAAAAAGCATCAAAATATCTGTTTGCTAACATTCTTCGTAATTTTCTATAGATGATGTATTTGGGTTGAGGTATGTACAAATTGAAGGTCTTTTCTTCGTAAAAATTAAGTCGTATCTTGCGAAGAGCATTTAATTTTATTTTAAAAATTTAAAACTTTTTCAAATTGCGTCTCCTGTAGAATATTTTCAACATTTTATATTCTTTTGTTAATATTTCCGTCAATCAAATTAGGTCGTTTTTAACATGGAAAAATAATTGCGGGATCTGAGATTAGCCAAATTCGAATTGAATATAGCTTATCATATTCTGATTTTGTTCTTTAATTTTTGTATACATTTAAGGATGCCTCAAATTTCTATTATTTTACCCCCCCCCCCTTGAGAATGATATATTATATAAAAAATTTACATTAAAATCATTACAATAAGTTCTACGTAAACAACTACATTGACACAATTTTAGAAATGTGGACAATTAATACTTAAAATGGTAAAGCAAAATATAAATTTTGTGATCGATTACATTAATTAGAGAGCAATAATATCCATGTAATTCATTAAGTGTTCGTTAATAGGCCTAGACTCTTGCTTTCACTAAAAACTTGAAAATTTAGTAAAAATAAAAAAAAGAAGAAAAAGAAATGCTAAACTTTCATATAAAAGCTGAATCAAGAAACCCTGGATGTTGAAAATTCTATGAACCCGAATGTACTAATCTGACGCAACTTTCCTTGAGAGTAGTAACATAAAATTCGAGGAGAAAATATGTGCTCCAATCTTTTTAAATACATGACTATAAAACGTATTAAGCAAACTTAATTTTTCATTTGCATTATAAAAGAAACCATTACATAATTTTTGGGTTCTGTTATTCCCTATAATTAGTAAAAAAGATCGGAAAGAGATTCTATGCAACAGTAAACAAACAAACCAAAAAAGCCCGTTAAAGATGCTATGAGAGCCAGTCATATATACTGTATTCAGTTAGTATTCTATTCATTAACCTTTACTGGTGAAAACCTATTGTTGGATACATTACACAGCGCAACAATTGTATGTCTTTTAGTTGCTTTTAGATCATGAGACAATACATGAATTTTTGAAATTAATGACTATGATAGCTTCAAAAACCCAATTACTACAGCCCTTTAAGTGAAAAGGAAAGATCCACTTATTATAAGTATGTTTCATTGTGAAGTATTTAAATGAAAGTTTAACAGCCCTTCAAAAAGAGAACTCAGGAAATGAATTGGATCAAAGATGCTTTAAAAGAGTTTCATGCTAAGCTTAGAACCGGTTCCTGTGTATGATCGTGAGGAAATTAGTTATTACATGAATAGAAAAATAAGTATAGTTCCCCCCCCCCTTTAGAACAAGTTTTTAAATCAGGACATAGATAGTTATTTTCGAACATCCAGGTAGTCACACACTTACTAAAAATGCTAAAATAAGCATAACTATTAAGTAAGTAGCATTATTGGCGGCATTATATTATTACCAAAATACATTCGAATTATCTCATTAGATTATCGTATCATCTCATCTATCTTGCATTTAGAAAACCAGATCCAAGCTACATGTAAAATTTTAAAAAGGACTAATTGTCAATTTATTTTGAAGTATTGTTATATGAAATGTATCAAATTAATTTCACTTAAACTAATACACTTCTCCTCGATTGTTAATTGTTTTTCTATTATTTCTCATTTCATCAATTTTTCTTTTCAGTAATCGGCCGCGATAGCCTAGTGGTCATGGTTGCAGACTCGCGGCCGTCGGTTTTCGTCGTGTCGTAGGTTCGAACCTTGATGCTACAAAAAATCTGTCGTGTAGCTAGGGCTGTGATGCACGTTAAATCTGTCGAGGTTCAATGTTCTTTTGTGGCGTAGTGTGGAAGCTAGGAGAAGAAAGTGCCAGCTCAGGTGTGGTTCTCGTCACTTGACTCAGATTCAAAATCATAAGGTACGTCGCCAATAACCCTCGTGTTGCATCTTATACGACGTTAATAAAAACCAAACCAAAATCATTTCAATAGTTAGACATTAAAAATTTTGTGATTGAAAAAAAAAGCAGTTTTTCTTTTTCATTGGTAAATTGGTTATTTTTCGTTGCTTTTTACAAAAAATTGTTCTTCTTTTATGAATCCATTAATATTCATATTTGAGAGTCAAAGAACTTATTCAATTTAAATTTCTTTTTCGTTGCTCTTCACAGTTAGTAGATTTATTTTATCCGGCATTGTTAATTTGAGGGCTTGGATAATGGAAAACCAACTCCGGCGTCGACCTCATCACTCGACCAAGGTTCAAAATTACGAGGTTTATCTGCAGAAGCACTCGTGTTGCTTCTCAGTGAGACGTTAATAAATAATAACAATCCAAAACAATAAATATTTAAATTTTAGTGCAAAAGTATTTTTGAATGATACGTTTTAAGCGAACTGTCGAAAAAAAAAATCTATTTTTCTTTTATATATATGTGTGTATGTGATTGTGAGAGAGAGAGAGAAAAGAAAATAAAGAAAGTAGAGAAGAGAGAAATAATTGAGCATATACATTGATTGCTCAGGTGTGAAATCGGGAACTAAACATAAGGCAGTTTTTAGTTCATGTAGAGAGTACGAGATGAAATTGCAGTCATAAAATCTTTTACATCGATATAAAATCCAAATTCCTTGCTTTGAGTTAACTTGTCGTTTAAATTTTGAGTTCCAATTGTATTTGATGGTACAGACAATTAAATTTAAGCAATTTATTAGAGATTTTGCTCTTTAGCAGATGGCGCCAGGGGCAATCTTAGTTAAATTATGAAAATGAAAGCATTATTATTTTTTACCTCTTAATTTAAATAAAAACATTTTTCCCATTAAAATGTCGCCATTTATTCAGAGAACGTTTCATATAAATTTATTCAATGTTTGCCGTGGGAAACTATAATTTAATATTGCGGTCTCTAGATTGAAATTAAGGGGTAAAAATTGGATTTATTTACATTCCTCAGTGTAATTGTGGACTCTACAACTACTTTACTGTAAATAAATTCATAAATCTCAACCTACTACAGTAAAAATAAATTAAATCACTATAATAAAAGTAAATAGTTAAAAAGGGGTAAATAAACAGGGATTCTACAGGCATATGCAGAGAGAAGAAAAATTCAATTAAACCTGTAGAAAAAAAATTATCGCATTTTAATGGAAGATGCCGACCGTGGTCAATATAGAGAGCTTTTTCAAACTGTATTAAAGATACACTATATATATATATATATATATATATATATATATATATATATATATATACAGCGGATTTCTCAGAAACCGTGCAATATATATTTTTATGATTTTTTGCTAACTGATACATAACATGATAATGCATGACTGTAACACTAAACAAAAAAAAGCAATAATATGTGACAAGGAATTTTTAGAAAAAAGAAAAAAGAGCCCAGAAGAAAATTAAGACTTGTGAGTTGAATGTGATATGTCATCGGCCCTGGCTTGAGCACACATATCACAACGTGATTAATACTGGCAATTATGTTGTTAACCTAGGTTTGGGTAGTTAAGTTCCACTCCACTAGTAAGGCGGTGTACAGCCCATTTTTATGTCCAGAAGGAGGATACCTCCCTGCAACTGCTTATCCGATGTAATCTCCAAGTTCTCTATCGGATGTTCAGATCAAATTTTGTTTTTTTTATTGTGAAGACAATAAAACGCATACCTTTGGCCTACTGACGAAAATACCTTTTTCATAAAGTCTTCTGTTTACAGCTTACCCTGATACAACAGTTCCAGTGGCAGCTACAAGCTCTGAATTCATTTGCCGAGTAGTAGATTTCTTGTTACGACAAGCACAAGCTGCTATTGCCATATATCGATCTTTAGAAGCGGTTTTAATTTGTTTAAAACCTTGTTCACACACACAGATCACCTTACAGTTCCAGAGTTACAACAGTTACAGAGCTCTGATATTGTTTCTATAGCTTATAGATTGTTTGTGTTGCAATAATCGCCCATCTCGATGCTTCCATGATTGTCTACCCATCTACCAAGCGGGCTATAATTCGCATCATCACAGATCCTTTCAAATGATACTTCTGAGTCAAGACAAACCTTTCTGAGAGTCTTTACACACTGGAATCAATTGCTTTAATGCAGAAATTTACTCAAATATTCACTTTGCGTAAAGCACTTAATTCACCGAAGGTTGACATTACACCTTGATTTGCATATCATAATCTGTTTGATCTCTTTTGAATAGATAAAAATTAAGCAGGCTTGCCTTTCACACATTCTCTGTAAAAATGTATTACACCTGTTGAGAATTTCGTTGAATATTATTATTTTTGGATGTGTAAAGATAATTTTCGACACGAGTGTAATACCATCTATGGAACATATTGCCGATAGTATCTATTGAGAAACCTTTAAACAGAATAAAATTCTTTTATAATCTACGATAAATGGAAGATATCAGACTTTAAAAATTGTGATGAAATTATTTTTTATTTCAAGTCCTGATAGCCTGAAATCTTACAGCGATTACATTTTAATGAGTCTATGCAAATATTGCTAGTATATTACGAGTAATTTCAACTTTCTAATTTTAAATATGAAGTAAACTAAAAAACCCATTAAATATAAATAATTATGTGATTAAAATGACAAAATATTTAAATTTTTGTTATCATATTGCACTTATAAAGTAAAATTAGCTGTATTGCTAAGTGATTTTTAATTGTATTTTTGCATTAAAGGCCGAATATAGGCAAACATGTTAAATTCGAGTCTTTTAAAAATGATTGATTGCAATCACATCTTGTTCTAATTCATATTTTATCGTACATTTAATAAAATAAGCATATTTAGATTTACTTTTTTTCATTGCATATAACAATGATTAATGAGATGGAAAATAAATTTTTAAGTGATTTCATGAAGAGAGTCTCGCGCGCGCGAATTATACAAAAACATGAGAATTTTTTTTTTAATATCAAAATGCGATATCTTTATGTAGTTCTAATGTGTTTTCTCATGGATACTCTAGTACAATTTTTACAAAAGTAACCAAATTAGACATCTTGTACTACCATTGACCACTTTCGTCACTTCAGAAAAATGTTGCCAAACGCGCGATTCTTTGATTAATGCAATTGTATAGGAAATGATTGGTATAAGTTTGACTGGAAATGCACCAACTTTCACTGTCAAAAGAACTACACTCAAGAACCAACTGCTTTTAAAGATAAGAGAGTGAAAAAAAATTTTTAAAAAAAGCCACTAAATAAATAATATTTTCACTTACTTCGCGTCCATGACCAAGAGGTCAGGACGCGAACTCGCTGTCGGCATTCTTTCCGTCGAGTCGTGGGTTCAATCTCCGATGCCACTAAAGATCAATCGCTTCTGATACACGTTAAACCTATCAAGATTCCAAATCTTTCCATTGGCGTGGTGTGGAAGTTTGGAGAGGGATACCAGCTCGGGTGTCGTCCTTTTCATTTGGTGAATAGAATTTTGACCGAGTTTCAAAATTACGAGTTTCGTCTCCAATAGCACTCATGTTGATGCGACGTTAATAATCAACCCATGAATCACTTTGACTTATAATTGGCAAAGCAATTGGAATAATCATGCTTGACGTTTAATGACTAATCAAAAGCTGGAACCAGGTAAGACTATTCTTATAAACACACTTAACGAAAAAAAATCATACTAACCAAATAGCTTTCAATTACTATTAATCCTCATGTAATCAAATAACTTCGAAGTTATTTGGAGGGGAAATTGAAGATTTGGTGATTATATAGAGGTCTCTCTCACTAGCTTCATGAATTTGAGATCAATGTTATTTTACAATTTCTACTTAAATTGTCAGTATTCCTGCTCAGTAAACTTAACAAAGGCTTTTAAGTTAATTTTCTTGATAGTGACGTTTCTCTATAAAATTTAGTCTAGGTCCCTTATTAAAAAAGTTATTTTCTACAATTTCGGCCCAGCATATTAATAATGTTGATCATCACAAGCATTGTACTATAAAGTAATGTTTTCTCCAGAGAATGGAACTGAAAATCGGTGTTTAAAAAAAGAAGAAAGTAAGTTTTACAATTATGGATCACGCAATTTTGAAACATTAATCGAAAATATCTTTTAATTATGTTCGTTGAATAGATACAGTCATATCTGGAATAAGACAAATAGAAAGCAATACATCAATATTTTATATTTTAACAGACAAAAATATATTTTAAATATTTATTGCATTTTGCAATACAATTCCTTATTTGAACAGAAATTACACTGATTTGTATAAGTGTATAATTTTTTAGTAAAAATTTTTACATTTTAAGAATTTTCATCCATTATATATTACATTTTTTAATTCTTTCAATACTACTAATTGTTTTTCGCTTTCTTCGGTTGGGAAATATTCTAAAATAGTAATTAATTTTGACTGTGTTACTTTTGACCACTTTATTGAAATATTTTAAGTGTTTGATAAACGATTCTGACTGAAGACTAAAATAGTGAAGATAAAACTTAATTGGAATAGAAATTAAAATTAAAATTTATAAAAAGTGAAAGATCAGATTTGGACATTTGGGGGAGGAACAAGCTGTATGAAAAGTCTCCTAATCTTGATTGTTAGTTATGCTTGCTTAAATTTGATCTCAGCTGCCAAAATTGTGAGTGTAGCCCGAACTTTAGTAAACGTGTATTAATATATGAACTGGTCCACATCAGATATCCTAATTTTCTCATCTCAGATTAAAACAATCAGATTAAGTATCTCAGATTTATTCATATTGCGACAAATAAAGAGAAGTGTTCTCTTGTTAACGTGCGCTAACATTTTGTTGTTTTGAGAATACGTCAAAAAAAAAAAAAAAAAAAAAAAAAAAAAAATGCGGGGTCATATAATAAAGGATACATGGTGATAGGTTCTAACGGTTGACATTAGAACATATTCTGATTATAGTAATTACATTTAGATTGCTTAAGGTATATTTACAATACTAATATATATATATTTAATTTAATATTTTATCGTCTGCTTCTACATTAATATCTGAAGAGAATATCATTGTCTTCTTCGATAATATATCGTTTACTCTTATTTTAATACTTAATTTAGTAATTGATTTTTATAGCAGAGTCATCTGTCTCTTTTCCTTTTGTTGTTAACATTGGCAACGTTTTTGTTCTTTAGAATGTTTTGATTTTTTAAAAATAAGAATGTTCTAGGAATTTGAAGAAGGTATTTTCTTTTCTTGATAGTAATTGCTTCTGTGGAGCCGGGGGATCGGAAGTATGCTTACTTTAAGCTAATTAATATTCACTTTGAATAATTCTACTTTTTCCAGAATTTAACGGAAAAAAGGAGGAGAAAAAAACGTTAGCACATGATAAAATAAAATTTGCGAAGTTGATTAAAAATTTTTTATTTTATTTCATACTGTTCTTTTTCATCCTAGTTTGAATACAAGTAACATTAGTATAAAATATTAATTAGGTACCTAAAAATATCCTTTTATGCAAATTCATATGATATGAAACGAATAATTAGTGTAAAAAAGGCCCGGGATCTAAAAGTGTAGCTAATTTTTCATTTTATAGCGACAGAATATGTTTATGAATGCTTTAATTTTCATATTGTAGGCCTCATGGTCGTGATCGTGATCTCGCAGTCGGTGTTGTTTCTGTCGTGCCATGGATTCCTGATGCCACTTAAGACTCAACATGTAGCGGGGATGATGCACATTAAATCTGTTGAGGCTTAGAATCTTCCCTTTGACTTTGGAGAGGGGTGCCAGCTCAGTGTTCCTCCTCGTCACTTGAGTGAAGTTCAAAACAATGCGGTCCGTCACAAATACCCCTCGTACTCCTTCTAAGTGCGTGACGAATGAAATCTCTTCAAGTTATAATGGCATTTAAAAAGATTCTCGGTAATAAATATAAGTAAAAACATTTTTACTTGAGCTTTTATTTAAAGATGGGACTAAAAGGTATAAAAATATTTTTTAAATGTAAAATAATATATAATTTATAAAAAAGTGTGAAGCACTAAACTAAAAATTTAGGTAATTATCAATTTAGTACCGTAGCTACTTACATATCTATGAGATCAAAACAAGTATTAATTCCTCAAGTATTTATAAATTATGTATTATCTTACATTAAAAAATAATTTTTCAAACCTTTTAGTCCATCGTTAAGTAAAAGCTTGATTTAGGATTTTTTATACTTATATCTATTTAATTCTTTTAAGACTGATAATTTCAGGTTAAAAAGCAATTGCGTGAGCTGTACGGGTGTACAAAAATGTTTCATTTGAATTGAATGTTGCTTAGGTTCAAGATCCCCTTCCCCCAGTCCGTCACTGCTTCATCATACCATAGTATTGTATTGTTATCGTAGTTATTCATGTATGCAAAATTTTAGATTGATAGGAAGATAGGAAGGGAGTTAAAATTCGAGTACAAATTTTGAACTAGATATATATATATATATATATATATATATATATATATATATATATATATATCACATGGATCAATACGTTCCGAGACTAACCCAGAGATGGCGCTCGTAGTAAACCAGTAACCAGGTCTTTCTAGAATACTAACCTTTGCTTGAAACGTGTCAAAATTTTAAGTCGATCGGAACAGAAACAGCTGAGTTATCGAGGTTGGAGTAAAGTCGTTTTGTAGTTTGTTTAAAAAATGGAAAAAACCGAGTTTCGTGTTCTGATAAAACATTGTTTTTTAATGGGTAAAAACACCGTGCAAGCGAAACAATGGATTGAAAAATGTTACCCGGACTCTTGTCCATCAAAAGCAACGATTTGTCGGTGGTTTGCCGAGTTTAAACGTGGTCGTACCGACGCAAATGACGCGGAACGCTCGGGTAGACCTGTGGAAGCCTTTACACGGGAAAATGTGAGTGAAGTGACAAAAATTATAATGAAAGATCGTAAAGTGAAGCTCCGTGAGATTGCTGAGATGACACAGATATCATATGGAAGTGTATTTACTATCCTTCATGAAAAATTGAGCATGAAAAAGGTTTTTTCCAAGTGGGTGCCGCGATTGCTTTCGATGGAACAAAAACAGCAACGAGTCGATGATTCAGAAAGCTGTTTATCGCTATTTACTCGCAACAAAAAAGATTTCTTGCGTCGTTACGTGACCATGGACGAAACATGGATACATCACTACACTCCAGAGTCGAAGCGGCAGTCATCTGAGTGGCGCACAGCTGGCGAAAGCCGTCCGAAAACGCAGCAGTCAGCTGGCAAAGTCATGGCGTCAGTTTTTTGGGATACGCATGGCGTGATTTTCATTGACTACCTCGAAAAAGGTAAATCGATCAACAGTGATTATTATATTGACTTGCTGGTGCGTTTGAAGGAGGAAATCGCAAAAAAACGACCGCACAGTCTCGGGACTTATTGATCCATGTGTTATATATATATATATATATATATATATATATATATATATATATATATATATATATATATATAGCAAGTTA
>BMAW01084364.1:532721-569990 GCA_019974015.1 Nephila pilipes | reverse complement strand
AATAAAAACTTGTAATAATCAATAACATTAATTATCAATGAGATAAATGTTTATTATGGATCATAATGGGATCTTCTGGAGTTCTCAAATCATGTAGTAAAAATACTGTATCATTCTATCAGTGTGCTTAAGTTTGTTTTTGCATAAAAATACAACTAAAGGCTTTCTGTATCCTCTTTTTTTAAATTTGTTTTCTGTCCTTTTAAATCCTGTTTGTCTCTTCAAACTAACTTACAGAAAAAAATATTTTCACAGGTCTTGTAGTACATATTTATGTCTGATAATTTTGAATAGCATTATTATTATATCTAGACTTTTCAGTATCATCACGCAATTCTTTTGTAGTCGTGAGACTGTAACACGTTTATTTTTTTTTCAAGGGTTATTCTTTCAAAATATGATCTTTCTTTTTTCAAAGGGAGATTACTATCTTCCAGAACTTGATTTATGCTTAAAATATCCAGGGATATTATTTAGTTTTAAGAAATTCCCATTCTTATCGATTATCAGATATATCAGCTTCTTTACTTCTTTCTTATCTGAGAAACTTTGTATCTTTCTTAAAATTCCAAAATAATATTTTTTTAATATTGTTAAAAGAATGCTCTATTTTTTTGTTGTTATATACGACTGAAAGGTTGAAATCATGCATAATTTTTATTGAACAAAGTATAAAGGAAAAAAAAATGTTTTACTTAGAGGTATATTTTGTGTTTAAATAATTATAGGAGTCAGTTTGCTCTATAAATTCAATTACATGTATATTAATTTAAATGTAAATGTATTTTAATGTAATTGTAAATATATACATTAATTTAATGTAATGTAAATGTAAAAGAATGTCTTAATTCTTAGTAATTTTTACGTTTAAATAATAAAACAAGAGAAAATGAGAGATCTAACAATTAAATTAGCTAAAAGACTGGTTTCAGAATTAAATGTATTAATTCCATTATTGCCTTGACATATCAGGATGCGACATCCAACTCATCCACATCTTTTCTCACAATGTTGGAAGAAGAAAAAAAAACTAGAGGAGAAATACCCATTTTTTTTGTTGAAAAATATGTTGTGTGGACAGATACATCCTCATAATCAGAAAGGTGAATCTTTTTTGTAGCTAGTCACAATAGCGTGACACTGGGTCACAATTTTGTCTCAAATATCAAGGTTAGGTAAATCTGTCATCTTCTTTGATACATTGAAAAAAAAAATGGGTTTTCTTATTTTATTTAAGGGAAATATAGAAAAGAGCTTGGAAGAAATTCGTTATGCGTTTGTGTATCAAATCGCATTCATTATTGGAACCAAATTTTAGGAACTTATTTTTTTTTAATAATGTTTATAATCATTCTACTATAGTTGAAATCAAAAATGAAAACATCATTGATTTTTTAAAAAATTCTATTGCATTAATGTGGCTTTTCACAGTTAAAAAATCTCGTAAAGTATGGATTCTTCCTGCGACTCTTAAAATTTGTGAATTCTCTATACATAAGTGCTTACTAAAATTTATTAAAAAAAATTTCGTGTGATGTAGAAAATTCTACATTTTTCGGGGGGGGGGGGAAGCTAATTTCCTTTTAACATGTGCTAAAGGGGTTTTTTTCTTGATTTATTTGGGTAATAAAAGATCTCCACCTTTGATAGCGAGCTTATTCGACGATAAGTTTCGAGTCTTTATATTGGATAGCCGACATATTACCAATCTATATCACCGGTTCACTAAAATGAATATTGATAAGCGTAAAGTGAGCGTACTTCCAGACTCCACTTTAATTACAATCAATTAAAGAAAATACCTCCTCCACATTTCTAATGCATTTTTATTTTCACAAGCAAAACGTTCAAAAGTTCAAAACTTTTGCCAATGTTTAAAAAAAAACATTGACGATTCTACCATAAAAGAATCAAATATTAAAATAAGAGCAAACGATAAATTATTAAAGTCAATAATCATATTCTATTCCGATGTTCAAATAAAAGCAGGCAATAAAATATTAAACTAAATATATATTACCATTGTAAATATACCTCAAGCTAACTAATTGTAATTATTGTCATCGTAAGGTATTATAATGTTAATCTTTTGAACCTAACACCATAAAACCTTTATTTTATGCCCACGCATTTTTGTTGACGCCATTTTTTCAAAACAACATGTTGAAAAGGCTGAAGAATGCATGCACAGTATTCCTTCATAATGCATACACAATGCAATCCCTGGAGCCACGAAGCTATGAAAAAAATCGTAGGTCAAAGGCGGTTTTTCGCTTTGAGGGGAGGAATATTTTCTCCGTTGCCTGGGTAGTAAACAAGGCCTGGGGTAAACCAGTTTTATACCTTTATGGGAAGTGGAAGAGGCGAAGACTTGATCACAATACATTCTTTAATAAATTTCATTCCACAGAGGGCAAAAAAAATTAATGGAAGAAAAAATTGAAACAGATAAAGGCAGTCACAGAATGTCGGGCATAACAGTTTCGAAATTAAGTTGAAAATATTTCCAAGCAAAAAATTGTGTCGTAAATTTCTGCTAGAAAATGTACACTCGAGGATTATTGTATATTTAGGCTTTTTAAAATGTTAATTGACATAATTACCTGAAACACTTTGCAGTGAATGAAAATAAAGTTTGTAGGAATTAATTTTTACATCCCGTGAACTTTCTGAAATGGCTTATATTTTATAAGTAGTTATACCAACAATTTTTAAAGTTTTTGCAAGCATATGTTCTTGCTTAAAGTTTCCAGTAACATTCAATCGAGTTTATCCTTTCGGGAGTTAGTTTGAGGATTACTTACTTATTAAACCTATTACAATATTTCTCAATTCTAGAAGGAGCATTCATTTAGATTAAACTTATTCCACAGCTTTCTTGCAAAATGTGTTAGCAGATCAGCACGCTGATATGATTATTGATAGAACCATGCATTAGGTTACTGGAGCTATCACAAGAATTACTCGTATGATTTCATATTAATTTTGGAAATTGATTTGACTCTGTTTTATTAACGTCGCCCGAGAAGCAACGCAAGGGCTATTGGCAAAGAACTTCGCAATTTTGAACCTCGGTCAAGTGACAATGATGACACTTGAGCTGGTACCTCCCTTTCCAAACTTTCACACTATGACAACAGGAAGATTTTGAACCTCAACAGATTTAATGTGCATAATCCTCGCTTCTTAGCGGGTCTTTAGAGGTATCAGAGCTCGAACTTACGATTCGACGAAAACAACGCCGGTCGCGAATCCAAAACCATGACCACTAGGTTATCGAGACCTCTTTGGGAGTTGAATATTGTACTAGGAATCTAATTTTTTTTTTCAAAATAAAAAAAAAAAAAAAATAACAACTTGTAATTTTGTTCGAATTGGATATTTAGATCTTTGTATGGCACATTAAAAATGTTTTGTGATCCCGCCAGAGGCGAAGCTGGCTTAGTGTGGGGGATGCAGAGGGTGCTATGGCCCGGATGGTACAGATGTGGGGGACGACAGAGAGCGGCCAAGCTGACTAATTCTGTCTGCAACATCAGGCCATTATCATTAATAGGTCCATTGAAAAGTCCCCGGCCTGACACATAGATGGCGATACTAGAATTAAATCCATATGTTTTTTAGTTAGCCCTAACCCTCAAAAGATGCGTGTATAAATTTGACAGCTGTCCGATCATTAGTTTGTGAATTATAGCATTTTGAGTGAAGCAACTTTTGTTATTGTGAAAAAAATGGATAAAAAGGAATTTCGCGTGTTGATAAAATATTGCTTTTTGAAGGGAAAAAATACAGTTGAACCAAAAACTTGGATTGATGCCGGGTTTCCGGACACTATCCCAAGAAAATCAACCATCAAGGATTGGTATGCTAAGTTTAGACGTGGTGAAATGAGCACCGAAGACGGTGGACGCCCAAAAGAGTTTGTTACCGACGAAAACATTAAGAAAATCCACAAAATGATTGTGAATGACCGTCAATTGAAATTGAATGAAATAGCAGACACTCTAAAGATATCAACTGAACGTGTACATCACATCATTCACGAATATTTGGGTATGAGAAAACTCTGTGTAAAGTGGGTGCCGCGCGAGCTCACTTTTGACCAAAAACAACGACGAGTTGATGATTCGGAGCAGTGTTTGAAGATGATCAAGCGTAATAAACCCGAGTTTTTGCGTCGATATGTGACAATGGAGGAAAACTTGGCTCCATCATTTCACTCCGAAGTCCAATCGACAGTCATCCGAGTGGACTGCACACGATGAACCCTCTCCAAAGCGTGGGAAAACTCAACAGTCGGCTGGCAAGGTTATGGCGTTTGTATGGCGTCATGGAATAATTTTCATTGACTACCTTGAAAAAGGAAGGACCATCAACAGTGACTATTTTATAGCGTTATTGGACCGTTTGAAGGACGAAATCGCAGAAAAAAGGCCGCATTTGAAGAAAAGGAAAGTGCTGCTTCACTATGACAATGCACCGTGTCACAAGTCAGTGAAAACGATGGCAAAAATCCATGAATCGGGCTTCGAATTGCTTCCTCATCCACCGTATTCTCCAGATCTGGCCCCCCAGCGACTATTTCCTGTTCTCAGATCTCAAAAGAATGCTCGCTGGGAAGAAATTTTCGTCGAATGAAGAGGTGATCGCCGAAACTGAGGCCTATTTTGAAGCAAAGGACAAATCGTACTACAAAAATGGTATTGAAAAGTTGGAGGGTCGCTATAATCAGTGTATCACCCTTGAAGGGAATTATGTTGAATAAAAAAACTAATTTTGCCAAAAAAATGTGTTTTACTATGGTAGGCCGGGGACTTTTCAATTGACTGATCTAACAGTCAATTGAAAAGTCCCCGGCCTCGATCAGATAACTGTATTTCAAAGCAATTGAGTAAATAGAAAGAGTTTAAAATAAAGTTGTAAGATTTGACCTAAGCAAATATATTTTCATTTATTTGAAGTTAAATAAAAGCTTGTCAAACATTCAATTCAAATTAAGGAAATAAATTTCACTTTTTGAGTTTCGAAACTGACGCGACTGTTCGCAATCCACTGTTGCCTCGTAACAAATGCAATTAGTATGTATATTTCGAGTTTTGAATTATTGTCCTTGAACTACTCATAGACGTGACGGTGAGCAGGTGACATTTCATTTCTGCAACCTTTTTATTATTTAGAAGAGCGGAAGCAGAATTGATATTGTTTGTTTTATACTTTGATAAAGCTTTCACGTATAACTAAATTTGTTAGTTATTGTAAGGTCAAATTTATTTGTTTTATACGAATAGTCAAATATATAAGAAAGTTTAGGTAAAAGTTTGCTTTGTTTATTTTTAAAATTTTTCAATGGTTTTGCGGTTTTACCCACATAGAATGTTGTTTATTCCTTTTGACGTATTGGAGACTATAAGTAATTTAATTTTACACATTCGCAATTATAATATTTTTTTTTATTTCTATAAGGGGGGGGGCATATTTAGGGTTCGCACCGGGTGGAAGAAATCTCCACTACGCCATTGCTTAAGATTTTGCGTCCCCTCTTGTTTTTCAGAATGCACAATATGGAAGGAAAAGAAATTTTTTAAAAAACATGTTTAAAATGATAGAATATTAAAAAAAAATCGTACTTTTTATTTTAAATAATTTTAAATATTTAAATTTTGTAAAACACTTTTTTTTGCACGTGTTTTCCAGATTTTGCTTAATTTATAAAGACAGAAAGTAGTAAAATAATTAAGGCAGCAATGGAAGTTCGAAAATACGAGTATAATTATTCTGAAATATTATTCAAATATAACATTGAAAAAACTTTAACATTACTTTGGATATAATAATAACCTGAAAATGAAGTTAGGTAGGATAAAGTAGTAGCTCGTCGTGTTTCTGGGTGGAAATTAAGCTGTTCAAGGATATAAAGCAGAAGAGAATAAATTATTATTTGTTGAGTATATATATATATATATATATATCACAGGAAAAAGACGTCTTCATACTAATGGACTGAGTATGCGAATGTGTCCTATTTTTATGCAAATGTTTTCACATTTTAGCGCATTTAAGAATGGAAAACATTTCATTCAAACATTTCATAACATCAATTTGGCGCTCCCTGGATGCTGTGCCCTTAGAAGATGTCCCTCCTTGCCCTCCCCTCCCAGGTACACTACTGTTTACTGTTGCATTTTTCCTATTGGACGTTAGCAAAAAACAAATAAATTGAGAACATAAGCCCAATTATCCTATCGATAGCGAAACAGTTGTTAAGGTAAACTTTAATCTCTGAGAAATTGAAGCACCAATATATGAAAGTTGAAGGAATCCATTATTGCAGTTTATTTTGTCTTACCAATTATTAACCTTGAAATTGGATTTAAAATTTTTATCAATATTCCATTAACAGACTGGAATATATTAAAAATACATTTACTTAAAAAATCATCATAAAAATATTTGCAATAAAAACTAATTTGAAATACTGTGGTTTAATTCTTTACAAATGTCAAATATAGCACATTATTACTTTTTATCCTGGAGTAAGATATCCTTTTTTTTTTTAAATAAAGTTAGGTAATAAAAAACATATAAATAAATTAGTTAGAGCCTCTGTTCCACTTCACAAATAAGGCTCATATCAGAGGGCAAACAATATTTCAACTAAACAACTTTTATTAAAACATTATTTTAACTTAAAACTGGAAAGTTATAAGCCTGAACGCCCCATTCCCCCCCTTCTCCTGTCGTGATTAATCTTATTTAAAATAGTTATCAATCAATAGTCCAAAGAATAGAAGGTCAAACAGGGATGATAATAAAGTTATTTTATTCATGTCTATAAATATGCACAAGTCAGTCCTTATCCTACTCTATCCGTGGAAAGGGTCTCTCTCTACTTATGTGATCACATGTTTAAGAAACAAAATTAATATTTATCTTAACGAACCAGGCGGTTTCGAGTTCTTCCAAAATTTATTCATGAGGGTGCTAATCCTTAACCATCTGAAGCTCTTTTCTGTATTCACTCTACTTTTACAATGAAATTCTTCAAACTTATTCACTGCACTTCAGGAAATCTAATATAATCAACATAAATCACGTTTCGCCTGTTGGGAGAGATTTCGAGATTAAATCAAATTCATTTAAAGTCTTGAAAGTGCTAGTTGAAAAGAAAAACGTGGTAGAGCCCTCTTTATAAAACAAAAATTAACAGCAACAACTGCGGAACATCAAGAGAGCGATGGGAATTGCCGAGTCAGAGAGAGAGAGAGAGAGTTGACTGATTATTATCCATCTTTATATAAAGCAGAACTATCGAATTACCATAAGGCTCTTTGTCTTCAAGGCACTAACAAACCATAGTCTTCTTGAAAACGGGCTCGCAGAAAGGTGGCTAACGCAAGCCGCCACAAATATTATTCTTTTCGTATGAATACAGCAAACAAGTGTAAGAGATTAATGTTGGCTCCAAAGATCGAACTAGATTTTATGAAATTTTAAAATATAAGGATATAAAAATAATTTTTACGCAGTTAAAAGTACTCATGACGTGAAAGAAAGGAAATTTTCTCTCAAATATAAATGCTAACATACACCGGAAATTTTATGTGGAGAAATAAATCCTAGAAGAACTATTACTGCTTATTTTTCGTTTCATACCGTAAAATGGGTAGTTTGTTAATTTATCACGCATCATTTAATTTATAATGGGATTTACCCCCCCCCCCCAAGTACACACCATTTTCCTTTAATCAACTTCTAGGGGCTTTCTTGCGATGTTAATTAGAGAACTCTTTTATGAATTAAACGGGACTTACGTAAACAGGAATAGAAATACTGAAGTGTAGTAAAGAACATCGATGAGATAGAGTTTATAAATTACGAAGAATTTATTTTGAGTGTGGTAATAGAGAGTGCGAGATTGGAAGGTTAGATCAGCAAGGTTAGATATGTACTTATGTTGAGAGAAAAGAAGAAAGAGATCAGATGATTCGGTAATAGTGTGGAGCAATCACACCTGTGAATGGACGTGTAATAGGATCCAGCTAATAAGTTTAATACTGACTCGGATGCGGTTAGGAATTGTCAGATAAGTAATAATTTATAACATTCATTTTTAGGTTCGGACGTGTTTATGGATTCCAATTCATTGAAAATTTGAATAAAAAGAATTTGATTTCTTTCATTATCTAACAAATTAGTAACTGAATTTTAGTAATTAGCAATTGCACAATTAAATGAGATAAGAGTTACACATTATCTCATCAGCTTCTTTTTTAACTTTTCCTTTTTCTTTTAGATACCATTCCATACTCATAGAAAAGTCATTTTCTCCCCAGATTTAAGAAAAAAGTATTTTGGCAGAAAAATTTATAATCTATCTTATATATTCCTAGACTAATTAAATATGATGCGAATTTTCTACTCTTTATCTCTCTTTAGCACTCTGTACCTCGTTTTCGCCTCGACTATCATTACCTGTATAATCTTGATTTTTTTTGTTTGCACTTTGACATCATTGTATTTTGAAAAGAGCGTATCAGAAGATTTTATGGGATTTTTTTTTAAGTGTGCGTGTTCAAATTATGTTTATATGACCCCGAAAAAACATTTTAAAATGTATTGCCATAAAGCTGCTATTTGATTTTCATTGACAAAATAGATCCGAAGCTTTCAAAAATGAAGTAAAATGACAAAGTAATTCTTGAAAGCAAATAAACTTTGAACAAATTTTAACTCTCTAAAGCAAATTATTCTTAAAATGAATAAATATAATTCCATACTTTTAATATTTAATCACACGAATACTGTCTTTTTACTTCCTTTTATAATATTCAATTTCCTTTTATATAAATCGGGACAAAGGGTCCTGTTTTAAAAGGGGCTGTTATCTTCAGAGTTGTAAAAAGAACTTATATTAACATTATGAGGCTGTTGACACTACATTAGCCTTATTTAAGCCCTATATACTAATGACTGTTGCAATCCCATTAAAATTAAAATTTTAATAAATCCATAGAAATAATTTAAAGGCAGATAAACGAAAGGATAAAAGTTATTTGAAATATTTTGAAGACATAACAGGGATATTTAAATCCTAAAAAATATATTGAAAGCTCAGAAATAAAATTTTATATTGAGGAGAATGCATTGAAGAATTATTGCCAATAATTTAAGAAAAAAAATCATTCAAATCAAATTGGTGAAATTTTTATCCGCAGTCTTTTTCTATACTTTTCATTAAGGATTCTGCTACCTGATGTACTTCTACAAATCTAACAAGTTTAATTAAAGAAAAGTAAAAAAGATTCATATGCATATAATAAAGTTTTTACTTCCCCCGAAAAAATATTAAAGAAAATGAATCATTCGTATTGTAAAGCAAACTAATATTAACATTCAATGGTTGTTGACACTACACTAATATTGTTTGAGTCTCTGTTGTTAATAGCCACGTAAAAATGATAAATACACGAAAACTTCTGGAGGATTTTGAAAGCATATAAAAGGATTTCATGTCAGTTATTTTAAAATATATACTAACTACCTCAGTGAAAGTTATTTTGACTATCTGTCATCTGTACACTATTGAAAATTTCACAAACAGTTTTTTTCTCTTACAATTTAGAAAGTAGAACTAAAGACAAAAATAAATAAATAAATAAAAAGAGAGAGAGAGAGAGATTCGTACGTATATGGAAAGTTTCCTCAAAAAGAAAAAGCGTTTCAGGGAAACTGATTGCCTGTGTCATTAAAGGATACTAATGATACACAAATAGTCGGGTCAAGGAAGCCAAAAAGAAATCTTTTATACCAATTAGAATAAAGTTTTGCGTCATATCAGTGCATTTTAGTTTATCAAACTTTTGCATCATATAATAAGAGATCTAATAACAAGGAAGATTGCGAGGATTGCGTTTGTTGAAAAATAATTTCCATTATAATCGGTATCTAACAACATTCGTTAGGATTTTGAAGTGATGTTAGAATAGGAGGAATATTTTTTTTTTTTTGAATTTAAAATAATATTTAGATAGATAGAGAAAGAGAGAGAGGAAAATATAAATATATTAATTCTTTTACATAACAAGGACATTTTAATGTCGCCAGACACACGCATACCAAATTGTCTACTGGGAAAAAAAGATCTATCAAAAGTTATCAAGAAAAGTATTTTAGATTTGAGAAAAATTGTTTTTTTTAAATCTAAAGTAATATGAATCATTATGATCTTGTAAAATTCCATATAACTTGTTATCTCCATAAACTCGTTATATTAGTATATTTTTAGAATAGAAAACTGTTATTAATTGTATTAACGAATAAAATATAAAGATCTTGTAATGTGGGCTATTCCCGAAATTTCCCTTAATTTACATATGAGGTTTCTTACTGACTTTATACTTCAGAGTTTCCAACTTCTTTCCAATCAAATGAAGAAAGATTATACAAATCAGGTTAATTTTCAGAGGTGGAGTGAATATATATAATCAAGTCGTATAAAAGTGACAGAGATTTGAATTAGGATAATAAGGTTACGGTAATAGGAAGGGTTCTAGTGTGAAGTGAGTGGGAGTTTTCTTGCATTTCTACGTGATTTCTTGAGGACTCTTGTAGGACTCAACGCTGTCTGGGATTGATTGGATATTTAGAAGATGTACTCGCACCGTACTCTTTGATATGTTTATCGTAAGCGTATTCTTTAATATGCTATAGAAGTTGCTAGTACTCGAATATAGAGATGTATACGTATCGAGTAGAGAGCATTCCCCTTATTAGAGGATTAATAAGCTCTATTTTGAAATATAATTAACTATGTTAATTACTTTGTGCTTAAACTGAAATTGAAATTTAGATTCCATGATTAGAGTAACATTTAAGATGACAGATGAGACGAAAAACAGGATTACTTCTCACGCTTAATGCAAGAAAATTAAAATATATCACAATTCCTTGCTTAACGCTGCTGATTAATGTCTACAGAAGGTTGTATTGGGTGAAATAATCTAAAGTTCAGATAATATGAAATACCTGTTATAATTTATTTAGCATTTTTCGAATATGTAAATGATCTTTAATTTAATTGTAATTATGTAGACATTATTGCATTTTAATATATATATATATATCACCTTTATAAAGAAAAATGAAAAAAAAAAAAAAAAAAAAAAAAAAAAAAAACCCATTCTATTTTTTTTAAATTTTTTGTTGCGCAACAAATTATGTATTATATAATTTACGGATATTTTTATTTAACTGCCCATATAAAAGAGAGAAATAAACAAACCACTACAAGTTGTGCATGTTTTCGCTCCATAAACATTTTTTTTTATTTATACTGTAAAATTGACTTAAAAGTTTATTTTAAAATCACCAAATCTCGTTATTTTTAATGAACAAAAATTTATTTTTATCCTTTTTATTTAGTAAATAAAATAGAAAAAAATGGTAGCAGAAAAATTACTTGAATGCATATTCATTGTGACTCCATCGTGGGATTTTGCGTTGATTTGTGTGCCAACACCAAATTTTGCGTTTTTCTAAGACCCTTGCTGACAAAACCGATACGATGCGGGAATGTGGTAATGGCAAAAGTGCAATGTGTGCAAGTGTAATGAGTTTCTGGCAAAGTTTTCACCAAAGTCGCACAAGCCTTGAAGATGGTTTTTGGAGTGGTTATCTCTCCCCTTCCATCGCAAAGGAGATTGTAGAGCGCATTCGACAAATTGCCCACGTTGACAAACAAACTATCAACAAAGAACTTTATGTGAAGATTCTTAGGTGGCTACGAGACGCAAACAGACAAAAGCAATCTGAAAAAATGGGACACAAGCGTTTGTATTTTGTTGTATGACAATGATAAGGCACTTCGCTCAAGCACAATGTTACTACTCTAGAACACTTTCCATAGACCACTGAATTTACACCAGTTGAATTTTTCCTGTGGTCGAAGCTGAAAATGAAATTGAAGGGAAACCATTTCACTGATTCAGAAGAGATTATGGAAAATGCGATAAAGCAGCTGAAGAAAATTTCAAAAAAAGATTTTTAGGAGTATTTTGAACAGTTATATGAGGGATAAAATGCAGAAGGACAATACTTTAAAGGAAAATAAAAATATTACAAATAATTTTGATAAATTATTGACAAATTCCGGGAACTATTTGATTCTACCAGTATGTAAACTTACATGTATATATTTAACAGTTCCTTTTCCAAAAATTGTAAATTTATATAGAACCATTATAATCGTAGAAAAAATTAATCAAATCACAAGATGCTTTATTAATATTTCTGACATGAAATTTTAAACAGCGCCTTACCTAGCAATTGAAAAAAAAACCGCTCAAATATGGCATAAATATAATCCAGACCTAATCAATTCACAATGGTTTAATTATAGCAAAAGTATTTCATTCCAGTTTGAAATAGTTAAGCAGAACTATTTTAAAACTATTATTCACCCATTTATCTTGATTTTTCTTCGATGAACAGTGAACTATTGTTTTACAAACGGATTATTGAAACATCCGCTAGCGAGAGTTGTTCATTTCTAAAACTAAAATCAGACAACTTTCTCCGAGTTGTTATAGTGTACGATGATGCGTGAAATCTGACCTTCATTAAGAAACTAGTCACGAATTTCATGAAAGAAAATATTATTTTTAGAACTGAATATGCTTATTTGATCTTCTTGTTCTAGTGATAGTTTACAAACATTAAAAACCAAGCTTTGAGAGACATGACACTCTGCATAATATCACAACCAAATTAACATATTGCTCAAAGCTACAAATACATCCCTTACGAAATACTTCCTTGAATCTACATCACATGTTGATTACAAAGATATCCTCAAATGATTGCTTCATTTAAATTTTTAAATTTTTTTCTTCTTACTTACCGTAAATAACATTGATAGCATACATATAAAATGATTATTGATAATTAGCATATTTTGAAATAGATTGATTATCAATAATTGAAACCAAAGATTTACAAAATTTCAAAATCAATCTCAGAAAAATAATCGGCAGGGCGTACTAAAAATGAGATACTACGCTAGCATAAATTATTAAGAAAGTGGTATTTTCTTATTTAATGGGAATGTAGATGCTTCAAGTTGAGATTACAGATAGTATTATACATATATTACTAATTTAAGAACGTGAATTTTGAACTTATAAAACAAATCTAAACTGGATTAACGATAGAGAAAAAAATACAGCTGTATGCTTTCAATTATTACAAATATACTATTTGTGTTGATAATAATAATAAAGTCAGAGATCTTATATCATACCAAATATACTTTTTACTCAGTAATTTTTTCCTCTCCCCCTAATTAAAGTTTCAGCCGTTTATTTACTAAATTTTTTTCTTATTTTCAATATAGTAGCGTATTAAGATAACAGTACATCTTTGAAGAAAATGTTTTCAACTAACGTAAATATTGCATACAAATGCATATTATACAACTTTATGAGGTTTCAAAATTTGAAAAACTCTCAAGTAAAGTTTTGTTAGAGTATATTTTTACTGTAGGGGCATTTAAAACAAATAAAAGCAAAAATTAAGACTTCCTTCAAAATATGATTAATCAAAAGAAAATAATACATACGAGGTGTGGATATTAAATAACGAGACTGTTGCTGCTACGGAAGAAGTGCGCATGCACCAAACGCCAATGACGACAGCCATTTAACGCTAAGCTTTCACTTTCGAAAGTAGTGCCTCTCGCTTCTATAAACAAATCCGTATATCAGTAGCCTTTGTTCGCATTAGAGTTATTTTTTTGTTTCACCGGAAAAATGATAAGTGAGCAATGAAGTGTTGAGAACTTTCACACAAAACTTAGAGAAGCCGCTACTAAAACTCATAATTTATTGAAAGAAGTGTATGGCAATGAATGTTTATCGTGCGCGTGTGTTTTTGAGATGTTCAAGCGTTTTCAAGAGGGCTGAGAAGACGTTGAAGATGATTTACGCCCTGGTCGCCCAATCTGGTTCTATCTGACTGTCGGTTAAGCATTCGTGCGATTGCTCAGACTGTAGAATTGATAAAGAATCTGTAAGGAAAATTTTACATAACAATTGTAATATACGAAAAGTGTATGCTAAAATGGTACCTAAATTTCTCACGTTTGAATAACAAGAAGCTCGCAAAAATGTTTCTACTGACACTTTGAATGCCATTGAAAATGACCCAAACTTATTGTAAAGGATAATAACATGGGACGAGTCATGGTTTTTTACTTATGATTCTGAAATAAGTGCCAATCCAAGCGCTGGAAGAGCCAAACTTCCCTGAGAGCAAAAAAAGTACGAAGGCGCAAATCAAAATCCAAAGCAATGATGATTGTTTTTTTCCCTCGATATTCATGAAATTGTGTACCTACACTGGGTTCTTGAAGGTCAAATTATTAATCAATATTATTAATTTCACGTTCTTGCCGAACTATGTGAAAGAATAAGAAAAAAACGATCCGAATTGTTGAATGACAAGTCCCCCTCCTTGTCTGTCAAGAGGATTCAAGCTAAATACAAAATCCCAGTAATTTTGTAAATTGAATCATACAGAATATAACCTTATCTAAGGAATAGACTATTGTTTTGATAATATAGCCCTAACGTAGGAAGCTATGAAAAATAGAGTCCTGAACACTGAAAATTTCTTTAAAATTCATTATAATTTTCCCTTTATTGCATTATATATATATATATATATATATATATATATAAAATATCTCATGAATAGTCTATTCTATGTATAAGTCTATTATTTGACAGTAAAGCCCTAACGTAGGAAGCTAAGATAGTTCGAGTTCTGAACACTGAGATTTTCTTTAAAAGTCATCATAACATCATAATTTTCACTTTATTGTAATATAAATACTTCTACTGAATATAAAACTTCAAAACTAGTCTATTCAATCTATAAGTATTTGAAACACACACAAGCGTGCGCACACACACACATATATATATAATATAATTTCATGTTCGTTGATGCATGACATTTTTGAGGTATTGTGTTTCGTAGTTTTGAAAAAAATTATCGTGGTTATAGTCTTTCCAGTTAGAGAAATTCATGATCAAGTTGTGACATCAGACTAATCCTAGTCGCCTCTTGCGCCATAGCTTAACTCAATGTATTAACACTAAAAGTCAATAAGTCAATCAAATAGACGTTAGACAGGTCGTACACACTGTATTTATTGACTAATTGCTAATATAACGACAAATATAACAGACTCTCCCTTGCAGAACGCCCTAATTATATTAACTTGATCTATCAATAACAAATTAACAGACTCTTACCCCTAATGTTAAGTTGAGGCTGTCTTAACTTCTAACTTTCACTGAACAGCCGATAACTTGTAATAATTCTCAGCTCCGACTTCGACTTTGGAACAATTGCCTAACTCTAGAACCACTGAGTTTATATTCCTATCTCCCTTGCTTCACTTCAATTCTACCTGCTTGTGCTTTGAATATTCACGTTTCATTTTTGGTTGGGCAAAGGTTGCTTAGATAAAGCAATCAATCTTAATTAAAAGTCCCCAAGTTTAGTAAAGAGAAAACAGCGAATAGCCCAACGTCATAAAGTAATCTATTAAATCAACTTTAACTCAGCTTTTAAATAAGATAGAAAAAAAAATTAAACAGATTCTTAAAGATAATAGATTGAATTTTAATATGAGACCAAAAATGAAAAAAATCTGTACCTTGACCAAAAGTTGGGCTATGAAGGTATACTGTCACCTTAATTAATTCTCTCTTTCTTTTTCTCATTCAGGCTGACTTTTAACTATACAATGTTTAAAGGGAAGCAGTACCTTAACATGAACAAAATATTGATAAAAAATTTATTTCTTTTTTTTAATTACGTAATTTTTTTTTATTTCTAGGGCTTTAAAATTTTGTACATATATTTATGTGTGAAAAATTTCATAGCTGAAGCTACAATATTAAGAGAATTATTGAGAATTATTGAAATTCTCTTTAACAGTGTACTAAGTCATTTCATTGACTCTTAAAACTGTAAACAGCTTTTTATTTTTCTTGATGGCGGTGTACTAACAATGCTAAGGCTTTTTTAATAATCAGTATAAATATTTGAGATTTCATCTGGGTATTATGCATAATATGTTTGATATTTCTATGCATAGGATAAGGATATAAATAAATAGTTATTTTTTAATGAATTTTCAAATCTAGATATAGCTGTTTCATTATTATTATTATTATTATTTTGCTGTTCTCATAACATTTGACAAAAAAAAAAAATAGTAAAACTATAAATAACACCAATGCAAATAAACCCAAGTACAAAATTATGAGAAACACTTCTAAGAGAATAAGAAAAAAAGTTAAAAAAATGTTATATAAAATTTGTAGAAATAGTAGTTATTTGAAAATATGGAAACATTTTGAAAAAAAAATTTAAATTTTAAATAATAGTTTGTTTGAAAAAATTTTTTTTTTTGTTTCTGAAATATATATTTTATAATTGTTTACATATGGCTTGCAAAAACTATTTCTTATAAATATCTAATTAAAAAAAGCGTTGTTTACAGAGTACAGTGTCTCGTTAACTCGGTCAGGTTGCTAAAAAGAGTTTTTATATTTGTGCACACTAAGCAACATGGTTGAACACTCAGTCCATTCCATTTCAGATGATCCTGTCGAATAAAGTACATAAAGTTGTATTGATGCTACTCGTATCATCAGGAATGGTAGAATGATAGATTAACTTACCCTTAGTACTCTATGTTGCAATTTAGTTGTGGTTAGGAAAAACGAATGGCAGTACATACTTTCTTTTTGCGCGCATGTGCAGATATTTCATATAATGCAATATCACTCGAGTTATTCTCTGTTCCTTCTGTCCCGTGTAATTATGTGGTTGTAAATAAAAACCTTTTAAAATCTGCTCAAGAAAATAATTTTAATTTTTCTTATAATTTAATATATAGTTATATAAAAGTGTAAGTATAGGAGGGAACTGTAACACTCTAGTAAAGTGTAAAAATATGCATTGGCATGTACAATCAAGTTAAAAAGCCTGATCCTGTTATTCGAGTAACTAAAATTAGTTCCGAGTTTGAGAAACTAAACACTCTCGTACGGTATAAAAAATTGTATAACTCTCTCTCTTTCGGTTAAATAATTAATTTATAAAACTCTCAGTTTGAAATGCATAACAAAAATAAGCCTCATCCATAACTAGGTAAGCAGAATAACTATCAATTTGTGATGCTGGGGTGTTCGCGTTTTTCTCTTCACTAACTTCGGGGACTGAATAGTGATTTGAATTGCATAAAATTACTATTACTTCCAAACTCAAATGAAGTGTGATTAGATGAAGATAAGAATTGCAGTAAAATTAATTAGAGACAGTGATATATAAATGAAATAGAAATGAAGGAAAATGAAAGGAGATAAATGTTAACACCAATATGATAGTTATTAGTATTGAAATATCGAAACTAATATTTTGGATTGAAGTGGTTCTTCGTCTAAATACTAAGATACAAAACTACTGTTAGTGAGAAATGTTGGAGTCGGAACGAATGATTTGGTAAGCTAAGACTTCCTTTTTAATCATAATCTAGGATTGGGGAGTTAAGTGAGATCAGAGAGAGAGTGGCCTTTTCAATGTTTCAGTGATAAATAAAGTATTTTATCTTGCTTTCGTGTGTCTTTAATTGGAGTCTAGTACTTTGTGGTTTTAAGTAGACTGAAAGATGTCGGAATAATTAAATAATGTAGAAAGGGCGTCACAAAGTGAACAGAAAAGGAAAGTAAATGCAATTTATTACTTAATTAATTCATGAACTAACATTTATACTTAAACCAAGATATGTGACGTATTCCAGCGGCGGCATTATCCAAGTGGTTACGGTTTATGGCCAGCATTGTTTCAGTCGAGTCGTGGGTTTGAGTCCTGATGTCACTAAAATGTAATGAGATTGATGCACTTGAAATCTGTCAGGGTTCAAATCTCTCACGTAGAAGGGATGTGGAAGTTAGAAGAGTGTGGTACCAGTTCAGGCGTCATCCTTTTCACTTGACATTGGTTCGAAATTATAATGAGACCGTCGCCAGTAGCCCTCATGTTACTTTTAAGTGTGAGGTTAATGAACAATCAACATATTAAAATTGGCACAGCATTTGTATTTGAGCATCTACACTCTCCGTTTTTTGATTTGGGGAATTAAGGTATGTGTACAAAAATGCATGTTGTCACCTGGAAGTGCCCGGAAATGAAAACTAATATTTTTTCCTCATTATACAGATCTTGGCGATCCACATTCCTGTCGAAACTAGTTATGATTTATAACCACATAAACAAAATAAATAAAACGGATTTGTGAGAAATGACAAAAAAGCAGATTTGTTTTTAATGAATCATTTCCTGACTTAACTAAATTATGATCATGGACTCGTAATCCTGAATTAGCCAAGAAAGTAGCAGCTTAAAATATTTGTCGAAAAAGAGTTACTACTTTATATCCCTTATCAAGAACATTCATACATACAATGGCTGATTCTTTTTCTACACTCTTACATAGTTACAATAGCTGATACTGTTTGGATGCGGGTATAGTAAAAAATCATAAGAGTAAGATTTTTAATATATTTTATTTATTCTGTTGTCGACTTGAATTTGATTTGAACGGGAATTGAAGACCTAAAAAAGCTATTTGAATTGATATTCTTTAACCGGATTGATAATATAAACTTCTTTTAGATATTTGTCTAAAAAGTCCCGAATAAATTATTATCAGATTCTAGCAACAAATATTTAGTCTTCTCGGTTTGTTGTAAGATTTCAAATAGATCTTTTAAGCTCAAAAAGTCTATCATTAGTATCATTATATTCCCATGTGAGACAGAAAATAAAGCAAACTCCTGCACATGAATAAATCACACTACAGCTCTTTCGTAAAGCGTTTTCCATTAACATTTATATTCGTATGCTCTATCTATATATTGTCGTATTAACTACGTAAAATCGGCCATCTTCCATAAATACGTTATATGACTGGCAGGAATATTACTGATAGGAATGACAAAGAATGTTTTTTTTTAGTTAGATAAATGAAATCTCGCAGTCGTTTTTTTCATAATGTACTTACTGTATTTATTTTTTTCCATCTGCTTGTGCAGTGTTACTTACTACATAAGATTCGAACAGCCTTTTGTGAACTCAACATTTCAGATTGACAGAATGATGACGAATACTTTTTTAGCCTCATTTTGAAGTTCTCTAGTCTGCAAAAAAATTTAACAATGGGTCAATAGAAGATCAGGAAAACATCACTAAGAATTAAATTAGAAGCTCAAAAAATAGCTCTGAAGGAAGAACGACAGGAAATCAAAAGGCAATTCTTTACTTTCTTGCAGACGATTACATTTTTTTTTTCTTTTAACACTGAAGGGAGCAATTTACATGGAAATGATTTTGAATGAATTGTTGAAGTAAATAGTTTTGAATTTCTTAAATTTAATTTTGTTTGATATCCTAAAATAACTTTATTCTTATCTTGAATAGGCGATTATTTTTTCTTGTTATTGCTTAGTAGATAATGCTTAAAATACTCAAATACATTTAGTATCTAGTCTCAAAATGAGCACACACACATTATTTTCTTATTTATAAGGTTTTGAACAATATTTTGTTCTAAATGTTCCATTAATTCTGAAGAAGTCTTTGTAATAGTAATTTTATTCTTTCATTTATCAATTTACTTTATCAATTTCGGGGAAAAAGTATATATTTTAAATATTCCGTTATTTTTGCCTGAACACCAATCAATGTATTCAATAATTTTTCAAACTCATCGAAAAAAAGTTGAGTTCTCTTAGTATAGTATAAAATATAACTGAAAAAACATCCTTATCCTTATAAATTTGTTAAACATACATATTTTATATTCTCTTACATTTTTCTCAAAATACTCAATGTTTATTTTATTTTAACGGTGGGTTCTTTTCTTCTTTAAATTGATTAGTTAACCATTTTAATTTTAAATACATTAAAAATACAAAAAATGGCCCTCAAATATATTATATATTGTAATATAGGTATAGAAGGAAAAATTAAACTTGCGAAATCATTAATACTATTTATATAGAAGTATTTTACAATACTTAGAATTCCAGAAATTGCTAAATGTTTTGGTATCAACTTTTGGATTAAAGTAGTTTTGATGCTTAAGGGAAGGATTAGTATGATTTTCTGTGTTTAACAGGTTCCAAAGTAACCCAGATATGAAAGGATAAATTGCTTATAATTTTATCTACTTTAACATATTCATTTTCATTTCACTTGGAATATTTTGCATAAAAATCACATCTCAAGTTAAAATACAAGATGAGTAAAAATAATAATGAATAATTTAAGTGAAAATTGTTTAATTTTTAGAGAGTTTCTTACAAACCTTTAAATAAAATTCCCAAGAGTATTACTACAGTCATCCAGTGAATGCAGAGACAGATGTTTAAGGAAATAAAAAAAAATAGGTTTAAATGTGTAAGAGGATATGGACGTGTGTGTAAAAGGTTACTTTTTTCCCACATAAATTAATGATAAAATATAAAAGAATGGAATATTAATACAAAAAAAACCCAATATTGATAGCTTAAGTAAACAAGCGAAAATTCCCCAATCACAATAAAATATAAAAAGGACTGAACAATTCAAATATTAATTTTCACTACAAAAATGTTTCTTTCTTATCAGTAATCTAACAATTCTATGTTACTAGTCTCTTATTCTTTAAATAAATTATCTAATACCAATAAACTTTATTCAAGTAGCGTATAACGTTCAGTCCAATCTGATAAAACTGAGTATTTGGGGTATGATAAATATCGTATTTAGCACTAGGAAATTGAGTAAATATGCGAAATTAATCAAATAAAAAAAACTTTTTTCAAGATAAATATAAAATTATTATTCCTTTACAAATAAATATGAAATTGTTATTTCTTTCCTAAAATCTATTTCACTCTTTACGAAATTAAAAGTTTCTGACATTTTGTGTATTTATTTAAAAAACGGCAACTTATAAATTAACTTAGTTAAATCTGTAGATCACAATGCTTGACTATGATACGCTTCTGTGGTATCAAAATTTAATGAATGCGCAAAGTTTAATCAAGAAAATGAAACAAATACTTTTTGATGCATATATATTTATGAAATCAGTTGGAAATCTTACTATTTTCAGTTTATTATACCAATTTTTTCAATGTTTCCGCTTAAGGTGAGAAATCTGTTTGTTAGTAGGTCATTTACAAATGTTTCAAAGGATAAAATTTGATGATGGTATTGTATTATTATTATATAATATTGCATGTTTATTATATTCTTGAAAAACTTGTATATGGTTACATTAATAAAAAATTCACAGAGTTAACCGTAAATGCAAATTTTTGTTTTATCTCACAGCATTATTTCTCTTTCCAAGGAAATTTAGGATAAATTGTATAACAAATTTTGATAAAATTATCTACTCAAAGCAACAAAGCGTTAAATTCAGTCCAAAATATAACTGAGCACTTTTTTCTGTCATTCGGAAAATGACGGAAGCTTAAAAATGCAAATTTCGATCGAAATGACTTGATCAAAAGCGCAATAATTCCTGTTAAAAGTATTTGCTTACTGAGAGCTACCGGTATTTTTTTACCTGCTAAAAATAAAAAATATGATTCGATTCATCAAAATACACCATGCGACATTGAAAATGCAACACCAAGAAGGAGTGGCCAAAAAGTGATGAAACTCTGCTAACAGAGAGAGACAGCAACGAACAATAAGTGATCTTTATTTCGAAATGATATGCATAACACAATGCAAGAACACCGTTGGTTCAGTAGGTTCTAGGACCACCATGGACGGAGATACACAAAGCAACACAGAATCAATGCGAATACGGATGATGTCCAGAGGAATGGCTTTCCATTCCCTGTCAATCATTTGCCATTGTTAGTCTTCTGAACGCGGCAGTGGCAGGGTCTGCAAATGGCGTCAAATCATATCCCAAATGTGTTCAACTGGTAAGAGATCAGGAGAGGGCCAAGAAAGCATCTGTATATCTTGCAGAGCACGTTGGCTGATGCAAGCAGAGTGCGGTTGGTTATTATTCTGCTGACAAAGATCATTGGGCACCCCCTGAAGGTAAGGAAATGTCACCGGCCACAACACATCATCCACGCATCGTTGGGCTGCCATAGTGCCCTAAATACGAACTGTAAGTTACCTGGAATAGTCCGCAATTGCTCCCCAAACCATGATACAGCGTTGTCGCACGATGGGGCATCCCACAAATGTTACTGGATTGGACCTGTCTTCGCGTCAAACTCATATACATACGCGGTGACTATAATTGGAAAAAGAGAAGCGTGACTCATTTGATAACACGACCCTGTGCCATTCTGTCTTCCACATCGCTCGAGCCCGGCACCATTGTGGACGTGGGCGTCTATGCAGTGGGGTCAATGGCAGTCTTCTTAGAGGACGCCATGAGTTCAGGCCACTAGCTACCAACCCACGGGAAATGGTTCTGGTCGATATGGGAATCCAGGGTATCTTGAACATACTGCAGAATGGAGGTATAAATGGCCTCCGGGTCCGTTACCGCTTTCGGCGGATGCGTCTATTCACGCGTACTGACGTCGCTCTGGTTGCACCGGCACCCCTCAAACTTTCCATAGTTCCTTGTTCCAACCATCCGGTGCACTATGGACGCGTCCAGGTGTGTGTCAGCTGAGATTTGCCGTATGGACCAACCTGCCCTTCTCAGTCCGATCACAATGCCTCTCGTAAAATCGTCTGTCTGCTGGAACTGCCTCCATTGACGACGGCCAGGTATTCTTTGCTATTATACATGTCTTTTGAGACGAGAACGAATTTTCTACGATGATTTCCCTAGCAGAAATAATGTTTTGTGCATCTTATTCCACTACTACATTTACTTTCAACTAAAGAGTAACTTATTATAAATCTAGATACTAGATGCAGTTTCAAAATTAAACATAACACATGTTACATTGTTTCACGAAATATTTATTGCAGCATTAAACGTCTTCCTAATACAAGGCTACCACTACTGACTTTGTAGTGGTGGTTCAGTGGTAAATAAATGATTCACAAATCACAAAAAGTGGAGCAGCGACATCTAGTGCGCTTTTCGATACAGGCTCTTGTGCCATCTAGAGCTCTTTTCGCCACAAACGGCACGAAAATTGAGCATTCTGCGGGTTCCTTCCCTTATATCTTCTTCAACGTGCGCTGTAGAGCTACTCATCATTCTCATAACTCGATCAAGTGCGTCTACCCAGAAATTTGTATAATTTTTTGGCCACTCTTTCTGCATATTTAGAGTAGCGTAGTGTAAATGCAATTAACTAAAAAAATTGAATCTTTTTTACTATTAACTCTATTACGATAAATTTAATGGCTCAAAATAGGATAGCATGTAATTCGTATTCATAATTTTCATCAAAATCCTGTAATGACACCATTTTTTTTTTATTTTATTTAATTTATCTCCCTCAGTTATTATTCTTAGGCTTATTGGCAAAAAAGTATCTAGTTATCCTGGAATAAAGGACTTGGAAATAACGGAGTTTGAGGAAGATATACACTTCCAAAATGTTTTTGAGGAGAACGGATCGACATATATGAGATGTTAGTAGAAACTCCAAAACAGCAATCTTTACCACAACGAAATTATTATTAATAAGAATACTAATGTGAATCATTGAATAACAGCGTGTTTAAAAATGCCGATTATTTGACATTCAAATATTGTTTATTATCATTTTAGATAATATCCAAATTTATGCGGTTGAAATAAGAATGAGAGACCATCAGAAAAGTCAAGAAAGTTGCGTGCAACTTCTTATTGTGTCTTAAAGTATGAATTTTTCATGTGATAAAATCAATTTTTTTGCAGACTTTATAGAATTACCAACATTCCAACAATGGGCAAGCTGATAGTATAATTACTCTCTTCTATAACAGTTCTAAGGTTTTGATTTATCAGAATTCTCTTCGAAAACTAAACCATTTTTAAAACTAAAGAAAATATTCCTTTAAAGAGATTGAGATGCTTCTTGGGTAAAAATTCATCGTTCAAGTGCAATATTCAAACATGTAATTTCTCTTTATTTTAATTTTTCTTTAAATGAGGTTTAAAAAAATATTAAAATTTAATTTTTAATAATCATTTTGTTTTTATTTTCTACCTCCTCACAACATAAACTAGTTAATATTTTCAATAAATAACAACAATCCCCAAACATCTTGAGATACTTCACAATAACTCTCGTATCTTGAAAAATAAGATCTTATGAAAATAAGAAGCCGTTTCAAAGCACAATTTACGAGTCATTCAAAACAGTTTTATTCCCCTGATTCACTCATAAAGAATGAAATTAAACAAGGCCTTAAGTTCAAATAAAATAATTTACTTTTACTTTAGTATTAACACCAGAATAATTTTGAGACAGGAAACAGAAGAAAATTTCAGACGGGTATTGACCAGGAATGAGCAGAAAATAAGATACCTATAGATGAATTAAATGAAACCCTCTCATCTAATCCATTGCTTTTCTTTTTTAATTTAATATTAAATTCAGATCAAAAGAGATGTATGGGAATGAGAACAAAGAAAACTCATACACAATAAGAATTAAAATTCGGTTCTCACGATTCTTAAGTCACTCTCAAGAGGATATAAATTTAATTGAAGATAATAATATAAATAGTAATAGCATTTCAATCTGATCTGAGGAAGTAGTGAATTAGTCAAAAAATGGAGCAGACATTAAGAGTTGGTTTGAGGATTCAAACTAATCTCTCTCTGGAGATCAAAACAAATAAGTTGCTAAATAAAAGAGAGGTCTTTTTTTTTTTTTTTTTTAAAAAAATTTTTTAAAAAAAAAAAAAAAAAAAGAACAAAATATGTGATTTTTTTAAAGTTAGTGGCAAAATTTATTTCGAAATTTTTAGAAAATGTAATGTTTACTACGTTTTTAAACAACTTATCAATTACGAAATTAAGAGATAACAGATAAGTTTTCAGAATGATCTCTTAGTATGTATGGGTTCTTCCTTTCAAGATATTGTGAAAAACGAAGCTTTTGACAAACAGAATAAAAGCATATGAATGCCAAAAATATCTTGAATCAAAATTTAAAAACGTAACCACATTTTTTTTAACTGAAAAACCTTTGTGTCGTGCTGCCATCTAGAAATAATAATATTAACTATAAACAAAGTTGAGTTTTTTTTTAATACAGTGCATTTTTATTCTCTCCCCCCCCCCTTGTTTTTGGTTTTCATATGTATATGAAATAGTTAATAAATTTTCAAAAATCCTTTGAATTTTAAAATGTAGATTTTTTTTTTAAATTTTCGAAATATAGATTTAGTCATATTGAATGAGCTTTGTGTCAGAGAGACTTCTCTCCACTTCTCTTTTTTTTCTTCTTTTAATAAGAAAAGACCCATGAAAACAAACATAGGTCTTTTCAGTCATGAAAAAAGGCACAAGATACTGCAGTTATTCCGTTCACTGGTAGATCAACAAAAAATAAATCCTAATAGAGATTTTATTTCCTTCGCAAAAGGAAAATTCTGATTAAAAAAAGAAAACCGAAGCAAACAAAGGAAAACCGCAACTAAAAAGTAAAAATCATAAGGAAATTTATCGCGTGATATATATTTTATGTATTTGTAAAGAAATTTATCCGAAGTGTTCTATTACTTTTTCGCTGTAAATATTATAGATTCATTAACTTTTCATGTTAACTTGAGTAACACATTTAAATATTTTTCTTTGTTATTCCTTTGAAATATTATTCAATTAAATGAAATATTATTTTCCGCGATAAAATAAAATTTTCCTTCGATACTTTACATTAAAATATTATATTTTTTTTAATTTTCAAAACTGGATTTTCTATTTTAATTGGACAAATAAATTATTTAGAACAATTTAAAAATAAATAAATAGAGATTAATCCTGTTTTTGATTTATACAAAATAACATAATTTAAGCAGATTAACAAAAACATTTATAGTTAATGAAATTTCATATTCTCGCGAAAACTAGGGACATTTATTATTTTGCGCGTTACTAACATTTTAAAATAATTAAGTACCTTATAACATTCGTCAATCGGTTATAAATGCTTATTGAGTTTTTTTAATTATTAAAAAAAAAGTTTAATTTACTCACATAAAATATTTTCCAGGATTAGCTTCTTTTTTTCTACAGCAATTATTCTAATCAATATATATATGTGTGTGTGTGTGTGTGTGAACTTTACTTAATTTAATATACTTTCGAAATTTCCAATTTAAAATATTTAAACTGCAGTTATAAATGCAGTAAAAGAGTCATTGGATCATAAGGCATTTCCGTATCTTAAGAAAGAGAATATATTTTTATTATCACTATATTTCTATTGAGAGATACATTTTCTAGTAATAAACTTTTAAAAAATATTTAAAAATTTACATATCGTCATTACTTGTTACATAAAATTGGAAGAAATTTAAACGTTGAGTTTTTTCTGTATTATTTCAAATGTATGTAATATAAGCTTGAGATTTTAAAAAAAGTGTGAAAATTAGTAACTGTTTTTAGTATTATTTTGGAAGTTGTTAACAAAGATGTATTGCTACTTTTTAGAAGCTTTTCAAAACTCTTATGTGAAGCCAGATAAATTTTTAAAAGCATTTAATCAAGTTCTAAGCTGTTCCCGTCCTATGTCATTTCGAGAAAAGGTTCAACTTATTTTTTGAATATCAGTCTTAAGTTTTTTGCAGTTAATGAGAATGTGATAGAAAACATATAATCAGAAAGTAAACTAGGGATATTAAATATTGTGTTCCTAAAGATCAGCACGCAACGGTAAAAGCAACAAAAATGGAATAGTAAAGCTTTAATTAACATTTGATTTCACATAACGGTAGTTAATGAGTTTATGCTTGTATATTAAAGGAAATAAGAATTATGTTCAAAGATGACATTTTTTAATTTTTTATTTTTAAATTATATGTTGACATTATATTTGGGTTGTTAAAAAATGATCCTCAAAGCCAAATAATCATAATAATAAAATTTATATTAATAATGTTTGTGCCCCCCCCCCCCCCCCTCTTACCTTCACACAAATGTTACAGTAATTGTTCATACTTGGAATGAGAGGATCTACCATTGCAGATGCGAGCAATGACCATTCCTACACTAGGGCAGTTTCTAACTCTTTCAATTAGCTCTCATATAATAAATTTTAAAATAGGCAGTTGTTTTGTCTCGGGACCACTTAGGATTATGAAGGTTAGAGGTAGGTGATATCTTTAAAAATGATTGCGTTCAATTAGTTAACTTTTTTTTTAAGTTTCACAAAAGTATAAATTGTACCATAAAATAAATACAAATTAAATAAAATAGTGGCAGTTTTATTCAATTTATTTTTTGTGCTAATTTTATATCTATAGCTGCAAGCACATTTAATTTTAGAATCAGCTTAATGAGACAAACTTACTTTATCATTTATTAACATTTTTTTTTTTGAAATCAGAAGTGAGATTGTCTTTTTATATTATCATCACAGCCTGTAGGTTAATGTCTGTCAAAGATTCTCTATATATACTCTTGTTGATCTTTATGCAAGAAAAGTTTTCTCCTAAATATATGTAGAACCAAACATAGAGAACATTTTTCCAGCAAATTTTTCAACAGAGAAAAATTTGCACTCTATAAAAAAAAAGCACAGAATCAAACATTTCTATCGCAGTGAGATCTGATTGCATATCAATAGTTTCTAGATGCAGCTTCTCAGGTGCTGTGTCAATATCAGCAATGATGGGAAGAGAGAGAGAATCGAATTTAAGTTCAATTTTCATAAAGTCTTAAAATCTTCTTGTGACCCTTTGCAGAAACATTTTCAGTCACTTTCTGTTTTCTTAATAAAAGGAAATCATGATAATTGCCTTCACCTGCTTGTCTTGCAAATAGACCTAGTTTTGCTTTGAATGATTTTACGCACGAGAATGAAATCTAAGTTCAAGACGGAATTTTCTGACTGTCTTGGCAGGGCCACAAAAAAAATTCTTAGCGGTCCTCAACTTTCTCACCCCTGTGCCAAGGCTTACTATCAGCAGTTTGTCTTCTTTCAGCCATAGAAATACGAATATCGTACAAAATAATCGTATGAAATTCATAATCCCTTCCTATTAATCCTTAAATCTCAAACTCAAGCGTCTTCAAGATTGTCTAATTAGTATATGTTCGGACAGTCAATCGTTTCATACGAGCAACTGTAACATATGATATTTGGATACTGCTATCCACATTCATAGTGATTTTAAGTCATTCAAATTAAAATACACATCTAAAATTGAAAATTAATTTATGTACTTCACCTTTCAAAGCCATTGTAGAGTGCTCTATAATACCAAATAGTTAAAATACCGAAAATCAATTTATTCACACACACACGCACACATGCAAACACATAGTGGTGATTATAAATATTTAGTTAAAATATATTTTCCAACTTTTTCCTTTGGAAAGTTCTAAGCTATAATGTCAGGGAAGTTCGGCGTCGAATGGCTGAACAGCCACGGACGGTTGTAGGCTAAATAAAATGAACGAGAAAAGAATTTCTATGTGTATGTTGTTCCAACGAAAACAATAAAGATTATGGTATTTGAGAATTTCCCCTTCATTTCTACGTTTCATTCTGTTAATCCTTCATTTCAATATCTTAATAGATTGCGACCAAATCACATATGTTTCATTGATATTGTAATTAAAAAAAAAGTGGGGGGGGGTATTGCTAAAATCAGTAGAGGAAAACATTTAAAAATCATTGAGAAAATAGAATTTTTTCTAACAAGGATATATTTACAAGAATCTAAGTTATATCAGTGATACGATATTAAAATTAAAATTTAAAATTGCTGAATTGATAAAATTTTCAATTACCATTACTGAATTGGAATTAGTATTACTCTCTACTTTCAAACCAGAAAACATTCTAAGTTGATAAAACAACCACAAATTTTGCGAATAATTTCGAAAATCAATCTCATTACACTTAAACTGCATTAGTTTATAATTTCTCCAATAAGAAGTTCTGAAAAAATTACTATTTTAAATATATATTGTACCATTTTTTTCGTATCACACGTCAAACATATTTTAAAGAGAAAAAAAAAGAAAAAGATTATTCAAATTTTTTTTTTAAATCCACAAAAAAGAATAAATATTTCAAAAAATAATGAAAACTTTTAGTTTATTACATTAGAAGTTTCAGTACAAATAGATGCATGAATCATAAATGCATTAAAGATCAAAATACTGTCTGTACAATGGCTATAGAATTAACAATATCAGATAAATAATAAATTTATGTAAAAAAAATTTATATCTAAAATTCCCGAGTAAAACCTTTCAAAAATCTCAAGTCTTGACTTCTATTCTTAGTACACTTCATTAAAATTTAAATGGGAGCGTACAAAACATTTTTACTAAAGAACTTTTCCATATTTACTCCAGAACATTGAAAATAGTGCACCAAAGAAGAAGCGTCATACAATCACGAAACTTTGCAAAGTAATTGAACGTTTACTTGAAAATGATCCAAGTTTAGTACCAATGCGCGTAACCACACACTCTGCAAAGGAGTTGCAATCAGGAAGTGGGTCCTATATTAAACGGCATAATGGAAGATTCATAAACGTACGGATAACATTCCGCCTCCAGAAGGACTTAAATGGCGAATGCCAAGCAGACGCATGAGATGACATTTCGCACAGTTAAGCGAGTTTGAGAGGGACCTGATCATCGGCATGAAAACCGCAGGCTGGTCGAAGCGCCATGTTGCTCGCCAGGTCAATCGTTTGGATGGTGCTGTCAGAACATGTTGGGAGCAGTGGACAAGAGATGGAAGCCTCATGAAGAGAATGGAGTCTGGAGAGACAGGGAAGACGAAGAGGCAAAAGGATCGATGAATCGTGTGGAAAGCACTCATGGTTCCCAACGTGACTTGTTCCTCGATATAATCAGGTGTAAGGCTGCCAGTTGCTCCACAAACTATTTCCAGATGCTTTGAGGAAGTGAATCTGCAATCCGAGCACCCTTTTCGTCTATTACCTTTAACATTAAAACATTGGGGTGGGTTTAGCACTCTGGCTTAGCCCCACACGTCTACAGTGGGACTAAGCCAGAGTGACGTGGAATGCCGCAGATAGGCAATACGTGATGAATCCCAGTTCGTTTTGGGGACAGATGAATACCGCGAAAGGGTGTGGAGGCGCCCTGGACCAGCTGAAACGCCAGATGCCTTTGTGTCTCTCTGTCCATGATTTGGAGATGACTGTTCAAGATTTGAGGGCACATCTGCCACAGGACAACATCTTACGTCAAGTCAACTCAATACCTGACCGTGTTGTGGCATATTTTGCAGCAGGAAGTTATCTGACGCGCTATTGAAGTAGCATTGTATTTGTTTAACTGTACACACAGTATTCATTTAATTGTCATGATTTCTTTCTCGGGATCAAGTCTATCTCTCATCTGTATCACTATGTGTATTAAATTTCATTTCAATACGAAGCTCCAGACACGGTGCGCTATTTTCACAATTCCTGATTGTATATGTGTGTGTTTTTCAGCAGAAATTTAATAAACTAACTATGAATTTAACGAATTTTAATATACAGTTCAAATTCCTTGAATGATTTGGTATTCTTTATTAATCAGTAAAAATAGTGATTTGAAAAATAAAAATACAATTAACTTTTGAAGACGCACTAAAAAATAATTTCGATATACAGGGTGTCCCATTCAATTCGATATATTAAAAAAATAATCAAAACGTGATAATTAACGTTAGTATTATTTCATTATCTTAAAATGACGACATAACGTTTATATTTTACGATAAAAGCATGAAGCGGCAATTTTGAACATATGCACATCGGTACTTCGGCCAAAATAAAAAAAAATGCACATACATATATTGCAATGTATTGAGAAAGATTCTCAATTTTTAAATCGCATTTTTTTCTCTGATGAAGCTACATTCCATGTTTGTGAAACAATGAATAGGCATTATGCTCGAATTTCAAGCTCGGAAAATCTCCATCATGCGATAGAGTTTATCCGTGACTGTTCAAAAGTGAATGTTTAGTGTGTAGTGAACCATTTTATCGGTACTTTCCTTTTTGTTGAAAAGACAGTAATAGTACCAGTTTATCTTAATATTTTGGAAAAATATTTCTTATTTAGTACAATATTTCTACATAGGGTTTGGCTTGAAACTGATTGTCTCCAGGAGATTCTCCGTGATACAAAAGGAACACATGAATAAATATATTGATTTTTTTTAAAATTAAATTTAGGGAGCTACTCTTTCACATAATATTTCTATTTTTTATTTACAGGCTTATAATTTCTTACATTGACTCGTTCGTATATGGTTCTTTTGAACAGGACACCCTGTAAGACAACATTTCTTTGCATTTGAATGTTCAGTTTAATAGAGAAATGAAATTGCAATTCATTGCAAAAGAATTTAAGATAATTGTGAATTTTATCTTCAAACGAGTAATGAATATCCGTGAGTATAGTGCCGAGAAAGTTGTCATAGATTAGAAATGAAAGAAGAAATTGACTCAAGTCCTTTACTAACAAGACGCCATCGCTGCAGCGCCTCTGCTCGGCTCGTGAACTTATCAATAGGGTTCTAGATGACTGGAGAAACATTCCTTGGTCAGAAAAGTTACGATTCCAGTTGTTTGGAGTTGATGGTTGGGTTCATGTGCAGCGCACACCCTTTGAGGCACTGGATCCAAGTTATCTACAAGGCGTTAGACAAGCTAGTGGCGACTCCATAATGGTTTGGGCTGGTTTTTATATGGTGTGAACTGGACCTTTCAGTCAAGCTGAACAAACCATTGATTGGAAATAATTATTTTCATGTACTTGGAGATCATTTGCAGCTTTTCATGGATTTCATGTATCCAAACAACGATGGAATTATCCAAGATGACAATGCGATTTGTTACCGAGCCAAAACCATTCGCGATTGGTTTGAGGAACTTTCTACACTATTTCAGCAAATGATACCTAGATAACCCGACATGAATTCTATTGAACATATATAGGATATGATCGAAAGATCACTTCTTGCACAAACCCTGCACCGGCAACACTTTTGCAGTTCAATCGCTTTATTATCGGTATTTATATTAACGGTGTGTTGAGTCGTCCCCAAAACGAAAAATATGATGTTGGCAAAATGATGTCTGCCTCTGTACAACGGGAAAATGCTAAATAGTAAACAAAAATACTTATAGAAAACCGTAAATAATGCGAGCATAAAAATTAATAATGGAAAATTAATAAATTTTTTTTATCTTCGAATTTACTTTTGGGTGCTTTGAATACAACGTTTATACAAAAAAAATGTATTAAGAATATCTTTAAGTACGTGTCAGAATTCGAGGATTCGAATAATTAATCAAATTCACAGTGACTCATTGAAATGTCTGGATGCATCTCATCATCACTATCAATGCTTTCCATACTAAAATTTATGCCTGAAATTTTAGTTTATTGTAATCTGAGAGAAAAACATTCCACGTGTTAGTTATACCTGCGTGACAACAATTTAGCTCTCCTAGTAACATGTTCGGACGTAGCAGGATTTTTTTTTTCATTTTCGCTTACATACTAGAATTGAATTTTGGATAGATTTTTGAAAGAAAAAATACACCCACAGTACTGGTTTATATTCGGAAATATAAAGTCTTTCATATATTATAATATCAAAATAATTACCATCAAATCTCTCTGATTGAATTAATCCAGCAAAAAATGCATCATTATTTTATAATTGAAAATAACTTTTGAGGGAGTTAGTGAGAGAGAGAGAGAGAAGATTCTATTCTCCATTTAAAAGTATAATACATTTTTATCCAAAATTTATTATACTTTTAAAAGGGGAAAATGATGTTTCTCTTAAAGTCAATGGTAATATTTTCATGATAAATTTTACCTTCATCATTTAAATGATTCTATGCTGATTCACCTAGGCAATCAAGCTGATTAATTTATATTTAATTCACAAAAAAAACCAATTGTGATTTATTTGGGTGCTTACATATTTTTTCATTTATTTGTTAATCAAAATTTCATTTTTCTGAGTGTATCAACTTCTATTTAATAATGTAATCATTAAAAAATAAACCTAAATTTTTTAAAGCACAAGAATAAAATAAATAAAAAAAAGATTTATTATGAGTGAAACATGTAATGGCCAAAAATTTGAAAACAATTCGAAAAATTACTTAAAGCTGGAAATGTTAAGGAATGAAACCAAAACTCCTGTAACTTTTACTGATAAATATAGGCTCCAGTGTTAACATAATATTCTGACTTCATAAGCATAAAGAGAGCACACACACATCATGCCTTAATATACTACACATTTCTCTTCCAATAGACCCTTTTTTTCCAGTATACAACTTTTAATGCCAAGTGGATTTGTAACTTTATTTATGAAAGCATAAAATTTCGAATTTAAGGAATGTTTCTGGGTTAAAAAAAAGTAGTATTACAAGCCTGTATTTGTGGTAAAGCTTACGGAATATTAGCCGTAACTTTTACAAATTAAATATTTTTTTGACAAATTATCAAGCTATCGAAAAAAAACCCATTCTTGTTCATAAATTTAATCTTAGGAACATATTTTATTTTAGGAGTGAAGCCAAAATGCTATTTTCAGGTGAATCCAAATTTAATTTATAAGAAGCATGCATACAATTCGTCCAATAATCCGTTCAACCGTAACTCAAGTGCGTATTTAATTAGCATAATTTATCCTGTACTTATAAACTATATTTAATTTAAATAATTTTTCAACAGTTCAAATACCATTACAAGAATCCGTTACAATGTGACTATGTTGTATTTATGCGTGTGTAGAGTTATTTTAATACATAATTAAGAGTTAAGCATAACATTTATTAATAATTTTTAATATAATTATTCAGAGATCACATAAAAACGAGGTTCATAAATTGGCTACTTAAAAAATTTTACAAAAAAAAAAAAAAAAAAAAAAAAAAAAAACATTTATAAATATTATTTTGTTTTATTATTCAGAAGTCATACACAATTTAGGAGTAAAAAGTTGGTACAGGAAAACTTTCATACTTTTACGCAAAAAATGCTAGAATTACTCATATAAGTTTAAACTACTTATAATTTTTTGCTTATAGCATCGATAGTTTATTTCAGAAATGAATTTTTAAATATTATCACACTAGTATTATATTAATAAATTATTCTAAGAAGAGTCCCAAGATTCAATGGAGTTTTAATTCCTGAAATATTTTCATTCTGAGAAGAGTAGTTCTAAGGCAATGAAAGGTTGTTTTTACTTAAGTAAAATTATAGGGGGAGGGGGGGGGGCTAGGGGTAAGTTTTAACGGTTTTTAGAAAAATGTTTGTATTTTAATACGTATTGGCAATTTCCTTATCGTAACTGATTCTTTTTACAGCACAACTATTCATTCATCATATACATACAAAAAACATTCGACAATTTTGCTGATTTTAGCACTAGAAATATTTTTTTCAAGACTGGTCAAATGTTGCAATTTACCTCAGTTGAGGCAAGTTTAACAGACGTGGGGAAAATAGTTACAATAAAAACACAATATCTAAAAATATTTTTCTATTATTCTTTTATAAATTAATGTATAAATGTTGTTTGGTAATTATTATATGGTTTAGTTGTAAGCGATATCAAGTGGCTTATTGTAAAATAAAGATAAAATTATTTAATCTATCAACTTAAAAATCAGTCTTCATCGGAATTGTAGTTAACACAAACTATATATATATAATCATAAATTGTTTCCTCTCACATATTTATCGTGTACATACATTTTGCAAACTAAACATTGCACCTATTCGCCTGCATTAGAGTTGCTGTAGACATCACTCCGCAAGCTTAAACAAAACTATCCCACCCCCTTTTTCTTATCCCTTCGTTTTTTTTAAAAAATAATTCTGTAACATTTTCCATGCCATTTCTATTCTCTTGTTTTCTTTTCTTATTAATCATCTCTTCATATCGTTTCCAATAATTCCTTAGAGGAGGGGAGGGGGTGTTATTTAGGATGCTAAATTTTCTTTTGAATCGGCCTCTGTTTGACTCTTTCCGAGGTGAAGTCTTAGGTGGAAGTCTTTTCCTTGAGGTTGAAGAATTTAACTTTTCTAATTTGGGTTCCTGATGGTTCTTGAATGGGTTCAGTAAATGTTTCACCAATACATCTAGTTTATAATCTCAATGAACGCTTGTATTGTATTCCAGCAGTGATTGTAATAGTTTGGGATTCTCAAGACTCAATGACAACTGAAGATCAATTTGCGCTGAGCTCATTTCTTCTTTTTTTTCTCTACGTCAAGATTTGGGTGATCAGTGACATACGATGAAGCAAAGTTAAAAAGTCTGAAAAAATATCAACATTTAAATCATCATTTAAAAGAAAAAAAAAAAAAAAAAAAACGTTTGCTTTGAATCCAATCATAATGTTGACAGGGTTTAGTTATATTAAATACCTCTTAAGCGAAATATAACTATTGTTGCCGTAAAGGGAAATATATGGTATACTCTTAAATATTTCAATTAAAACTCTTTATTCTATGTAGCCGTCATAGTCGTTTCGGTTTGGGGAATATGATGTATGCTTACCGTAATCATTTATTTCCCCCTAAAAATGGTACATCTACCAATTTTTAGGCAACAGTATGTGTGATGTAGAAAATTTATATTTCTTCATAGTTTTTATTCATTATTGAAAAGAGCAGGAATTAATACTTGAAAATAAATAATTTATAAAATCCTACATTTTCTGAAGAACAAATTTAATTTAATATATTTGGTGTACAATTCAAAAAAGAATGAAATTCTTGACAAGATTTCTTAAATTATTTTGGTAATCAACATAGATTTAAGAACTGTGACTTACAATTGTGTTTCTTCTCTCACCTACAACTTATTCATCAGAGAAAATCCCTTTCTTATGGGTACATTAGTGACTTTTTTTGAAATATTTATAGTGGGTTGCTCTCTTTCTAAAGATGGAACATTTCGGCATTCCAAATCTGTGCTTTGAGATAACGGTTATTCTTAAAAACGGGACGTATGGTCACATTATGTATTCTGCGAGTACATCTAATTTTTTACAAAATTTTCCAGTTAAATCGGGAGGGGCCATGAGTCATAATTTTTTCTACAAGGGGTAAGTTATAACATGTTACAACTAGCCCCGAGACTTTGTTCCAACTTGTCCAATGCATGGTTTATGACAATTTTATTGATTTATAAAAATAAAATACATTGCGATTCATAAAAAAATTAAAGAAGTCTTTTGAAATTTAATTCATAGACACATTAAATAGGAAAAAACGTTTTTTTTTTAAAAAAAAATCAGTTTACTTAAAATCAAAGTGTTCGAAATATTTTTTTTACATTAACTAGCTAAAACGGGCACATAGCCTTTCACTACCGTTTCGGCAAGGCATTGAATTTGCATACGTTACAGAACCAATCATGAGAATCACGTTAGTAAAAATTCTGATCAAAAAGTTTAAAAAACCGTGCGTAAGTGCGTGTTACAACTTATTTCTCTTACAACTAACCCCTATCTTCCTTGTCTAAATTTTTCGAGATGTTTGATATATTGACTGATGTATTATCCGTGATTTAAGACTATCAATAAAAATATTAAAATTCGATCATAGCCATCGTTATTGTTCTTTCAAACGTAACAGCTAATGTTATTGGATTTTATTTCTTGTACCTAAGAATGATTAATTTTTGAATTTTTAATAAAATCACTAAGCTATGTCTTAGGCACATTCACTTATATATATATATATATATATTCAGTACTATTCATTGCAATTTAATTATCTTATATGTGGAATAAAATTTGAATCTTAGATAAAAAAAAAAGAATTATATAAAAAACTAATGTATGTATAAAATGTGAAAAGTGAACAAGACTTCGAATCTGCTAAAACTTAAGTAAGGTGAATTGATTGGTTGGTTTTACGGGATATAGGGCAACAAAGCTTATTATCCCCTAGAAAGTTGAAAGAATAAATATTGAAATATTTCTAATACAAAAAAAAAAAAAAAAAAAAAAGAAACAGGTTTT
>BMAW01084364.1:521168-532621 GCA_019974015.1 Nephila pilipes | reverse complement strand
AAAAAAATTTTAAAATTTTTAAAAAAAAAAAAAAAAAAAAAAAAAAAGAATCCTCTTTTGTATTAATGCAACTTCGTGCCGCCATCTACCGATGGTAAATGAAATTATCACATTGAAAAAAAAAGTGAAAATATAAGAGAAAGAAGTCTCTTTTATAGACAAATATTAAATACTTAACAAATCGAATAAGTGACGCTTATGTTCAAAATAACCGATTCGGAACCTTCGGAGTGAGCTGATATTTTTTCGTTGAGTATGGGTATTTATATTTAAGGTTTGAGTTTGTGAAGAGATAATCCCAGAATTATAACTTTTGCTTTAATTGTAAAGGATTATCAAGGTTTTCTATGGAACAAGAAACACTTTGGACAAAGTTGTGAAGTGTGTTGCCATTGTTTCGATTTTGAAATCTTTATGTGTTAACTGATGTTCCAGTTAGCATAAGTGATAATCATAAAGATTTTATTTTGAAGGATGAGAAGTCTCTCACTTATATGGAGAAATAAAGATGTAAAGATCACAAAACTAAAAGAGAGAGAATAGAACAAGAGACTGATATGGGAAAGAGTCCCTAAAGATATCCATTGAAATAAAGAAAGATAAAGAGAGTCAGCTTGATATAAAGAAAGATCAAATAAAATGGAACAGGACAGCGATCCTAATCCAACCATAAGCATGAATTTTAAAATTGAGAGGTTGCATGAAAATTCACATTTTTTTTTTCCCTTTGAAAAATAGTTTTTAATAAAATATGTTTTGATTTGTTGACACCCCCAAATAGGACGGAGGGAGCACATATAATCTGAATTGCCCTTACTCCGAGACGCACATTGATTTTGGAGTACCATCTATCATACGGATTAAAAAAAAAAAAAAGAATCAGATTTTGAAGAGCTACCTATTTGGAAGTAATGGTATTCTCGTTTACAAAGCACTTGCATTAAATCCTCAATGTTATCAATTTTTTAAACAGAAAATTAAATGTTAGTAGGATGAACAAGATAATTATTACATGAGAGTTTTTTGAAGTGGATGAAATTTCGGTTAAGCTATTTTATAAAATGGAAATTTAATTTTGAAACTAATTTGCTTAGTGTTATATCGAGCAAATAATTAAAATTAAGCATTTAAAATTTTTCTTTTTTACTTTCTTTAAATATAAACGAGATTATATTAAGATATTATTTTATTATTATTTATTATATATAACATCTTACAATGAATCAATGAAAATACAAATAGATTTAGCTAAAGAAACCGGATATATATATATATATATATATATATATATATATATAAATGCAAAGATTTAACTTTAATTCATATTAGTTTCTAATTAAAATAATTTAATTTCCTAATTTTTCTCATTCTCTCATTTAAAAGCAAAGTGTTCATTCTTATTTACTGATACCATTCCTTTTAAACTTAATTTATGCAATCACGCGTTCTTGAAAATTTGCGGAATAAGCAGATCCCACACCTTCAGACCTGTAGGGATGATCCCTACCAGACTTTATGCCTGCAATTAAATTCCCTCGAAATCCCTCCATTCATTCCACATGTTCTATGACGTTTATTGTGAAATATCCCTGCTATATAACCTATCACATAGCGAAAAGCCCCATCTTGTTCTTACGCTCTTGTTCTCATAATCTTACGCACATACTGATGTCTTTTTTTTTTTATCCAACGGCGGAGTTGTACCTTCCTCCGTGTGGAAGTGATTTCTCTTTCCGCTACAATAAAATAGTTAATTCAAAATGAAATTGGCTTCGACTGTTTTTGAAACTTAATTAAATAGTACTATTTAAAATATTTAAAAGGCATAACATTACATATATATATATACACACTTCATATGGGAGATAAATCATCATAATCTCTATAAAATTATTTTCTCAATATCTCTTATAATTTATATTTTATTTAAATCTGTGTATTTAAATTTGAAGAATAATATTTAAATGTTTAAACTGCAATCAATAATCTTAGATTATTTATGCTGCAGTTTTGGACTTTCTTAGTTTATTGAAATGATAAAAATATTGATGCATTAACTCATAAGTATTAAAATGAAATATGTATCGTGTTTTTCTTTCTAGAAGTTCAATCTCTAAGAAATATATGAATGTTAATTCAAACTAAAAATAAAAATGAATATAGCAGGAAAAATTATTTATTTAAAAAGTGTTTTTTGTTTTTGATTTACATTATGAAACTAAATGTTTTCATCTGGTTTTTCGTTTTTATGTGTTATGTGAAGTTATATATAAGTATTATTTTTGGATACCGTAAAATGTGTTTAGATATTATGTTTCCATTAATACTTTCGAAGATCCATGATCCATTTCTGACCTCTCTAATGAAATAGCGGTAGTACCACTTTTTAGTTAGAATAAAGCCTACATACTTGCACTGACGCTATCTGAGTTATTTATGATCACAAACATCAAATCTATCGGGGCCATAATGTATGAAGAAACACCTATCAATTGAAATCTCACATTTTTATTTGCTTAAGAAATTATCTACGCAGCAAGTTGAAGTACATTGTACGCAACTTCAAGAAAACTGTCCATCAAATGAGAATGAATTTTATTTACTTTAGTTGTGATGCATTGTTTCCCTTGTTTCATTTTCCTATTCTTGAAATTTTGTTCGTTTGAGGTTTTATGATTATTCTTGGTCTATATCTTTAATGATAATATAATTACTGAAGATGTGACAGTTGGATCTGTGAAGCTAGTTTGAGCACTCTTTTCCGACTCGAAAGTGTGGGACAATATTAAGTTGCATTACCTCCTATTTTGTTGAACTACAATTCTTTTCTCTTGATTTTTGCTAGCTGTTTAAGGTTGTGTTGTATTTAAATTGGTTGTAGCTTTAATTAATGGTTTATATTTGTAATGAATTAATATTACACACAGTGTTTTCTAATAAAGGGCACCCATCGGATCAGACGTTTTGTTCCTCAAATAGAGGTGGTGTTTCTTACAAGAGGTATTACTGAATATATATATATATATATATATATTATTGCGCCTACACTGCATCAACAGAGCGTTGGAAATGTTCATTCGAACATGTTTTTGATCTAACGTGAGCAAACGTGGCACCCAACGCACGGACCACTTTCTCATGCCTAAATATTGATTCAGTATGAGACAAACATGTTCTTTGGACTTATTCGTAACCTCTGCTGTCTCACTCACTTTATTTCGATGGCCGTCTTTCTCCATATGGTGAACTTTAGTGATGTTATCGTCAGTGGTTACAGTTTTTGGAAGTCCCTAACGTTCATCGTCTCCAAGCTGGTACGACCACGTTTAAATTCAGCTGCCCAAAATTTCACGGTTGTAAATGACAGTGTAGAGTCCCCGTAAACAACATTCAACTCCTCTTTGTTTTGCGAGGTGTATTGCCTTTCAAAAACAAATATTTTATGACTGCTCGATATTCAATTTTTTTTCATTTTCTCAAAAACACTCACATCGATTTCCTTAAAGATTGCCAAACAACTATTGCGTGTCCAAAAGGTCTGAAATTTTGGTGAGTACTTGTCAAAAGATGCGCAACCACATTCCGTAGATTTTATTGACGAGTGCTTCCATCTTCACTTTCATCGGAAACTTTATATGAAAAATATAACAAAATGTTTACGTGTAAGTATCGGAAAAATGTATTTGTTTATACATCTATGTATATATAGGCATATGTTTTTTTTATACTTTTTGATTGACATTTTCTTTAGTTTTTGCTTATTTTTAGGGATTGTGTTAATCTTTAATAATTTTTAGTATACATTTTGATTTTGTTAAAATATTAATTTTAAACTTAGCAACCAGATGTAGATATATATTTTTAGAATAGTTTAAGGAATTTTAATAGTCTTAGAGTCTCTTATTTATGAGAGAGAGAAGGAGGTTTATTTTCTTCCAAAATTATTAATTTTGAACTGATTACTTGATATACGGCTTTTAAATAAGTAAAACTTCGCAGGACAAATATTTTTTTGTAAATATCTTCAAATTTTTAATGTCAATCAATCAATAGTATTTGATAGTTAAAAATAATTTAATATCGCGCTGTATTTAAATGGAGTTGTGCATAAAAAATATCTTCGGAATGTAAAAGTTAAAACTTTTTTAATTTAAAAAAAAAGTGTTTTTAAGAATGTTTTAATGGGTAAATTTTTTTTATATTTATTTTGGCTTAAATACATTTGTTTCCTTGTTTTTTTATAATTTTTAATTTCGGATCTTTTATGGAATTCTGATTAATATTGGTGATTACAAATAATAATGAAGGAATTATTGCAGTTGGGTTAGTTGGATTCGTTGAAGCTTGCGACAATATTTAAATTACGTTATCTACATCTTTGATTTTCCTTAATTCTTGTCTCATAAGATTTGCTTTGTTTTTTTGGGTAACTTTATATTTAACTTGGTTGTAATTTTTAATTAATTATTTATATTTATTTCGAATTAAATTTCTATGTATATTTGTATTTCATTAAATTTATGACTTTGGTTAATCATGATAATTTGGGTGTATTAAGTAAGAAAATATTTCATCTTGAATGTCTTAGTTATTTTGATATTTAACTGATTATTTTTCAAGCAATACTGTAGCATTTTTGCAGCATTTTAGTTTTAAAATTTTCTTTTAAAATTTGGTTTTAGAGGTTATAATTCGTAATGTAGAATAATTTTGTATAATTTAAAATTATGTCTCATTAATATATATATATATATATATATATATATATATATACACTCTATAACAAAAAAAAGAACCATCAAGAAGGAGTTCTCCGATGGAGACAAAAATTGGACGAGCTTAATAAGGTGTTGAAAAACCTCTAGCCTGTGTGCAAGTGGCCACACGACGTGGCATAGAGTATTAAAGCTCTATGATGGTCGCCGGCGGTATTTTCTGCCAAATTTGCTCAATTGTCGGGCTAGGTCATCCACATTCCCTGGTAGAGGCAGTCGCCTTCCCATCCTATCCCAGACATGCTCGATTGGAGAGAGATCTGGATGGCCAAGGAAGTGTTCGAAAAGCTGTAAGACAGTTCATAGCAACGCTTGACGTATGTGGTATGGCATTATCTTGCTGAAAAATAAGGCCAGGGTATTGCAAAATGAACGTTAGCAAACAGATCTCAGAGTGTCGTCGATGTACCGCTGTGCTGTAAGTGTGCCTCTAATGACGACCCAAGTTGTCCGGCTATGGAGGGAAATACCACCCCAGATCTTAACTCTTGGTTCAGGGCCTGTGTGGCGTGCAATAGTGAAAGCAAGACCAGCACGCTGCCCTGGGAGTCTCCAGACACATCTTCGATGATCGTCAATTGAAAGCGGGTTTCGTCGCTAAACACTATACGTCCCCTTTCAGCATCATTTCCACCTGATCGAACCAAGCACCACTGTTATCTGGCTCGACGGTGTGCAGGTATGAGTGGCAGGTGGCGTAGCTGTCGGTACGAGCGTAAATTTTGCTTTATTAGCCGTCTGTGAATGGTCATGGGGGACACTCGTTTGCGGGTCACTCGTCAGTCAGGTAACGATGAATCAGGAGCTGTGATAACTTATCTGACAATCCCTTTTTCCTCCCGATCTGCTGTGGCCCTAGGTCAACCGCTACCCTCATGATGCTGAAATCTGTCATTGTCGACCCATTCTTGTCAGCATCTTCTAATCGCAACGCTTCGACCCATATGACAAGCGATTCTCCGATTGGCCCAACCTGCCTCTTTCAATCAAATGATACGACCTCTTTCAAACTCTGACAGTTGCTCTTAACGTACTCGAATCCTGCAGCGAGGCATTTTTTCAGTCGTAAATCCCAATGCGACAGAAAATTTGACCATCCGATTGAGAATCGCTTCTTATATACACTTGCTGAGTGCGCAGTCCTGATGCAATATATTTCTCGCTATTTATTCATTGGACACCAACTTTTAATCATTTGCATGTTCGTTTCTACTGTCTTTGCACACGAAGTTTCATTACAACCGAACAACTTCTTTAGGTGCGTCGTGTTTTTTTGTTATATATATATATATAAATATATATATATATATATATATATATATATAGGTCCATCTCGTAATTTTGAACCATAGATCAAACAACGAGATTCACAGTTGAGCTGGAAATCTGCCTTCCACATCCTCGTCTCACCATGGTGAAAGTCTTTATTGGGTGTGGTGTGTGAGATTAAAAAAATGCCATGTGTCTCCTTTTCCTTCATCATCTTTATATGGTTAGAATACATTATCACAAATACCCCTTTCCATATTTTAAACATCACGTTCATCAAAGTCACGTTAATGAGGACTTTAAAAAAATTCCTGTTAAGTGCCTGTCTATTCTACAGGTTTCTAAGACCCCCTTTTTTTGTCCCCAACGATTATGTCATCCGATTATATATGGTTAAATTAGAAAATCAGCGTAGAGCACTGGTAATGAAGGGTTACATATATTTATGATATATTTATATGAAACGTTTAATTGTTGTTCATAATAAAAGTTTAAGCCCTCAGTAATGTGTATTTGTTATTAAATATAAATGCAGTAAACGTAAACTTACTAAAAGTTAGTTTGAGTGCACATAATGAATAAAGATTTTAATGCTTAGCTAATAATTGTAATTACTAAGCATGGAGGGTTTCATTAGAATCACATTCTTCAATACATGACTTGATTCATTCACCCGCATAATACTTAATCTCTGGGATACCTCGTTAAAGGAAACTAGGCTTTAAAGTCTTTACAAGGTATGTCGGGAAACTTTAGAGTATGAGGATACAGCAGTTCCTTATTATTTACTAGTGACTTAAAATTATGCAGTTCATGTCTTACAGTTATTTGGTAAAACCAATTTTACTAAATTAAATGAAACATTTCTATAAAGCCCTCCAAGAAAGTCGTCTTTTTTCGAAGACTCAAAAACCCCATTGAACTTTTCTTCTGATTTCAAATCGTTGTAAATAGATCAAAAGGGAAATGTAAGTGGAACGTTAAATAAATTAATGACAAAAATGAAATCTATTTTATGATTGATATTTCTAACCACGAGGAAGAAAAGAGAAAAATAATGCACTTTGATGAGCTGTGTTTCTGTGATTCATTAAATTCAGTAATCACGTACACTTGGAAGAACTGTTAATGCGTGATTTATTAAAATAAGTAATTACGTATGCTTTGAAGAGCTGCTATCGTGGGATTTATTAAAATTGGTAATCAAATAAGGTAATTAAAAGAGTTAAGAAATAATCAATTGCCATTAAAAATTAAACTACTAAACATCTTTATATAAACCTCTCAGAAATAACATACTTCTGGGACCCCAAAACTGTTATTTTTAATGTATTATGTACAGCAATGAATATTTTGAGAATTATTTTCGAAGAATTACTGGAGTGATATGATAACAAAAATAATTATATTTCTATAGTATAACTGAAAAGAGAATTGTATATAAATATGTTATTCTTTTTAATTAGAAATTGATGAATTACTATATTTAACACGTCCTTATGTCTATAGCAATTTGAGACGAGTAATTTTATATTTCATTTTTAGAATGTAAGTAAAACATTTTCTGTGTTTTCATATTATATTTATTAAATTTGTGCTATTTTATTTCCATGCATTTAAAAATATAGTTTGTATTAGGACGTTTATGAAATATTTAGTGGCCGTTTATTCAATGTTTAAATTGTGAAGATTAATTTTTTTTAAATGTTCCATCTGATAACCTTGTAATGTAATTGTAGCATGATTTCCATGATAGAACGGACAAATTAGCTGATTGATTGGTTTTACTAACGTCGCTCAAGCAGCAACATGAGGGCTATTTGCAGAATGCTCAAGGGGATCGAGCTCACCCAAAGGGCTTAGAGCTACAAACCAGTCCCCCGGGAGACAATTCCCCCCCACTTAGCATTAATTAGCAAAAAGATTTTTTTAAATTACAATAAATGGTAGGATATAACAGTACATGTTGTAGCAAAGAACGAAAAATAATACGTAATTTTAAAATTCAAAGCTGACAACGTGTTTTCAGCCTGGGATAACGAACAACGTAATTTTGAGCCTCGGTCAAGTGACGAGGATGGCACCGGAGCTGGCACCTTCTTCTCCCAACTTCCACACCACGCCAACGGAAGGACTTTTAGAGGCGACACATTTTACATGCGTCAATACCGGCTATATGGCGGTACTTTAGTGGCATCAAGTCTCGAACCTTTGACTCGACGAAATTCCACGGCCCCGAGTCCGCAACCATGACTACTAGGCTACCACGGCAGCATAATATTTTAATTCAAATTTCTCTTGAGAACATAAAATTTAATTATACTAATAATTTATTAAGTCATGAAAGATACTTTTCTGAAATTCTTTTACAAATAAATTTTTTTCAATAATTTTTATTTATCATGAATTCAGCTAATTGAATAATTATTGATATATCTCTTATATATGAGTATTGATATTTAAATCTGTTTTATTAAGTATAAGTTGCGAAATTAAATAATATTAAGAAAATGTCACATTTTTTTGCAGTATATTTCTATTTGTGTTTTTTTATGTGTTTCTTTTTTGTTACAAGCACGTAAAATAAATGAGTGATAATATTATAAAACTTTTCAACATATTTTATTACAATATTTAATTTCTTCATGGTTTTTTTTATTGTTTTAAGAATTGATAAATATTATTTTTACTACTTCGTACCTGAATAACGTCATAAATTTATAATCAACCTTCTGTTGTGTCTTATATCATTGTTTAAATGAAATTATTTAATCAACTTAAATAAGCAAATGCAATATTATTTTTCATTCCTTTGTAAGTACTGTTACTCTTAAGTCACTTCTTTTCATATCCCTAAAATTTAAGTTACTTTATACTGGGTATTAAAGTATATTAAAAACAATTGAAGACCTAAAATTTTATTTTAATCTTTGTTAAAATCTATTCGAATGTTATGCTTTTAAATCGAGTCATAAAAGAAGTTTCTTTTTTAAATATGTTACACGCTAAATAATCTTTTGCACAAACATACAATTCATTTCAAACAGAGAATTTAATGAGATTCTTCTATCCGGTCACTCTCGGTTCCACTCACATGTCATGGGATGAAGTCATTAACCACAGAAAAGCTGAACCAGAACTTGAAATGGGTCATAACTAGTGATTAAGGCTTTACCGGCGAGTTTGTCTTTCTTTCTTCTTTTTTTTTTGGTTAAGTTTCCAATTTATCTCATGATTTCGTTTATTCTTTTTAACTTCTACTAACTCAGAAATTCACTTATTATTTATTGTTTGAAACTCACACTGCAATCTTTACATTTTTTAAATTACTTTCCTAATTTTTTATATTTATTTGTTAGAATGTTAGAAGAAAATATTCCGTTTTTCTCCGCTCAATTAACATCTTGTTAACCGAATTTGATTGTAGATTCATATCATCAATTTAAAGTAAAAATGATTGTTAAATAATACGAGAAGGAGCCTTTGACATGACTCTTAACCTTTAAAAATTAAGGAACTCCTCTTTATTTAATAGTTGTACTCAGTGAATTAAATTAATAGAAATTAAGTGTTTTATATATATATATATATATATAAAATAAACGATAAAGACTAAAATTGAAAGATATAATTTTTTAACATTTTTTTCCTAATAATTTGATTTGGAAATTAAATAATTCGTTTCTCAAAGTCTAGTTTCTAATATTTATTCAACAAAAAGTTAATAATTTTTGTTAAAATTTATTACATTACGTTACATGTTTCAAATATATGCCATGTAATAAATATAATAGTTTGATATTATTTCACATATATCATGCACCGATAAAATAATATCAAAAATATATTATTTGCATTACTGTTATCAAATTTGTTCGACATTATTTATATTATCCTTGATTTTCGATAAGGTAAAAACCAATTTTATATTAATAGCTTTATTTTTTATGAAATTGTCATACTGTACGGTCACTTCCAACATCTTTAATACCAAAAGTAAAATTTTATCATGCTTTCAGAAAGTTATAAAGTTATAGCCCTTTTCATACACCTAACATTTCTATGAATCTTCCTTTGGATTTCTAATTTTTTGTTTCAATTTTTTTAAAAAAGTTAAATTCTTTCAAATCTCATGAAATTAGAAATTTTCTTCTTCGGAGATATTTCAGATATTTTAAATACGGCAGCAATAGCCAAGTTGTCATGATTGCGAGCCCACGGACGCCGTTGCTTCAGACGAGCCGTGGGCTCGAGTCCTGATGCTACTAAAGACGCGCCGTGTAGATGGGCTGATGCATGTTAAATTTGTCGAAGCTCTAAGTCCTCCCATAGGTATGGTGTGGAAGTCAGGAGAGAGAGGTTCACGCTCAGGTGTCGTACTCGCTACTTGATCCAAGAGCAAAACACGAGGGTTATTAACCACGAGAACCATTCCGAATAGCTCTCATGTATCTTCTAACATAAGTGCGATGTTAATAAACAATCAATCAGTTATTATAATCGACAATTTTGTTTTCGCAAATTTTTGATCAAATTTTCTTAAAATATTCCACTTTGAGATCATAAAGAATATATATATTACATATATCATTAACAAACTTGTAGATCAAGAGCATCTCCAATGCTTAGAAGCCAAAGGAATATTTTAGGGGAATTAAGAAGTTTGTGCATTGTGAGTGAATAATTCCTCAATACCTTTAACAAGTATCCTAAAAAATATGATAATTTCTATCTAAGCAACGAAGAAAAACTCTAATTTTGTTTTATAGATTTAAAAAAAAACAAGTTTTACTTCATATCACCAGTACTTCTTTACCAAAGATTGTTTGATATTGTGATGCAGGTTAACGCCGTAAAAGAGTTTCATTACAATTTAAAATCAATTGCTGAAAAAATTTGAATACCTCGCAAATTTATGCAAAAATTAATGCTTTTAATTTTTAAATATCCTCAAGACACGGCAAATTCGTTGGTTATTATTAATAATTATGTTATAAAGCACAAATAAATTATTTTATTAACTGTAACACTCTATCACTATTCAATAATTAAAGAGTCACTAATCAATGTATCCACCAATAAAGTCAAACCAGGAAGTAACTCAATTTGAGTTAGAGAATTTTCCTTTATTTTTATTCAAATATTATGCAATAACTAAAATTTATCAGTGTTTATTACGAAAAAAATTACATTCACTGTATAGAAAATAATCCCATTTTATAATGTGGAAAATATCATCACTTTGGACAAAGTATATTTTGAGGAAAATCTACAAGAATCCTAAAAAAACACATTTTGAGAAAAACGCAAATATACAGATATTTTTATTTATGGCATGACACGTTTGAATACTATTTTAAAATAAGAATATATATAATATATATATATATATATATATATATATATATA
>BMAW01084364.1:508365-521068 GCA_019974015.1 Nephila pilipes | reverse complement strand
TTCGATTTAAAGGCATGTTTACGAAATTGTAATATCCATTTCGAAAAGTAACAGTTATAAAATTTTAAAATAAAAATATCTGAAATATTTTTCAGATGCCTAATTTGGGTTTCAACGAAAGTAAATACGATTAAATGTTTGTAAAAATCAAAAATTAGGTCCCTAAAATAAATCAAAGATCATTGTTATATATAGTTTTCCTTATATTATAATTCCTTATTATGCATATTTTCTCTATTTTTAAAATATATTGTCAATAAAATTCTTTGAAAAATTAAGGAATTAAAAGAAAGGTATCTTTATTCATACCTAAAAAATCTGTTCTAAAAATATTAAATCTTTATAATGATATAAAATTTTTATATTTTAATGTTTCATATTAAAATAAGGAATATATATATATATATATATATATATATATATTTCTGTGCATAACTTTGTAAAACATTTAAACAATCTATGTTAAAATGCTCCTATGGGAGGGCTCAATTTAAGCGCTTATATACACGGTATTTCTTATGAAGTTTTAATTCATAAAAACTGCTGATTATATAATGCTGTAGATGTGTTTAAGAGATGGTGAAGTAGATCTTCAGTAAAGTGTTCAATGAGTTTTTTTTTTATTTCTGTTTTACTGCTGAAAATTAACCCCGCTAAGAAAGAAAGTTTTTATTATTAAAAATTGCATTTATAGAAATATTGATTTTTTTTCTTTCAAAATTTTAATTATGTTATTCTAAATAAGTAATTTAATGCATGAAAAATAATGAAAACTCAGACATATTTTCTAAATGCACTATGTTTCTACTGGAAGACGTAATGCTACAACACTTTAATTTCTTGCAAACATTATTGTATCCTTAAATGTACTTAGACTTTAACCTATTACTTTATTCATTACTGAAGAGTAGTATATGTAACTACCTTTATACATACATATATATATATATATATATATATATATATATATATATATATATATATATATATATACAGTAAATTTCTCTCAAGTCGAGAAACTAATTTTATCGAAAGTATCAGAAATTTTCAGTTATGTTCTGATTTATTAGTAATTTAACATTTAGTCCCTTCATATACCCACAAGATTATTCAAAATGAATCATCTGATTTCAAAATGCTATATTTTCATAACTGATTGACACAAAATGATATGTAATACATGAATGCAAAGGGAAAATATGAAAATTTATTTTTACAACTGTTCGACATAACTTCATTTTAGTAATACATATAATGACAATCCGATACGTAAATTCCTGCCAAACACGTTGTAAAATGGTAAAATACCAGAGGTAATTGTTTGTACATGCAGCTGAAAACCGTTGCATAAATTCTCATAAATATTTGGATATTGGTGGAGCATACACGTTATCTTTTACAAAACCCAAAGGAAGAAATCACATGGAGCCATTTCAGTTAACTTAGGCGGTCAACTGTGTAACATCATGTCATCTGGTGCACTGCGACTGATCCAACTGTTAGGTAGCTTCGTGTTTGCTTTTAAAACAACTTTCGTGAAACAGCTTCACGGAGAGAACACGAGGGCCATCTGTTTTTGATAATTTGAAACTTCCACATTTTTACTTTGCATTCATGTGCTTTTTATTATTTAGCGTCGTTTTTTTTTTTTTTTTTTGAAAATGTGGAATTTTGAAATTAGATGATTCATTTTAAATAATCCTGTATTTTGACTGATTACCTTAAGTTGTGTGGTTGCTTTTTTATATTCATTGTTGAAATTTACAGAATAAGTAATGTCAATGCACTTAGAACCTTTTTCAGGATTTATAAAATACGTACTCGTCAATGTCTGCTGTAATGTAATGGAAATGGTTCATCATTGTAAAATACCTATTCTTATACCTGCATATAGAATTGAATGACCTTACTGTTTTTTTTTGATATCAAATAATAAAAATGCAACGTAATGAAAGTTATAACGTGTTTAAATTTTATTAATATTTTCATTTATATTTCTCCTTAAATAGATGGATAAAGCCATAGTTAATAAATATATTAACTTCTTAGCTCAACAAAACGATTTCATTCTTAACAAGCAGTTTAAAACTAGAATGTGATCATGTATAAGAACAATGTAGCAAAATATTTTTTTTTGAAAATGAAAAGAATTAGTAAGAGCAATAATCTGCAACATAATGTGGGAAGACGTTTTACAGTCGTTTGCAAGTCACAGTAGCACACTTTCTAACACCTATTTGCCCCACCCTGCACTTACCGACACTTTAGCAGCACGAACTTGTTGTAACTGCTTAGTTAAAGTGATTTCCAGTTCCCTTCATGATGAAATGTTATTTCAAAGTGCTTTGATTTCAGCAGAGTCAACTAGTTTTTCTGGACTTATTTTTTACATACATCCCTTTTTCCAATTTTTTTTGCCCCATAACTGTTTCAAATGTTGAAATTACTTATCTAGAATCAATCTTTATTTATCTTGTGTTCTAAGAAATTCACTTTCTTTTTAGGTGGTAAGAAAATTTTTAGTTATTGGTAAGCATTTCAGTTTTACAGAAGTTTGTTTCGCTTTATTTTCCTTAAAAAGAAATGGTGATGGAGAAGAGCGAAACGCCTTAACCCTTTGGTATTAGATATTCGAAATTTAGAACGCGCGTCTCATATTCTCAACCTACTTTTACGAACTCAAACATTCAACTAATTGACAAAAGTTTACAATGCGTGCGTGCACATTTTTTTTATTCTTTTAAAATAATATCTTTCATTTTTAATCAAAAACGGGTCGTGACATCGAAGAACTTCTTTCTTTTATCATTCCAGCAAACAACTTGAATGATACTACCAGAAAGTTATGATGAGAGGAAGAAAGCAGAGACTTGGGTAGCTCTCAAGTATAGGTTTCTTCTGTCTCAAGTGGAGAGAGAACAATGGAATTAATGAAAGAGGAGTGACCAGTTTCGAACTGCAGAAAGAGGCTAGGAAAATGAACTTTGATGTCTCAAATGTTAGCCCTTACCTCTATGGCTAGGTCTTTGATGAGGGTTGAGTGGGTGAGGGTCATCTTAGAGATTGACGAAATGCTGTTAACGTCAGAATAAAGTCTTATATTGTTGGAATAAAGAAATAGTATATACAGTATAATAGATTAGAAACATGAAGAAAATAGATTTTTTTTGTTTATTTGATTACATCACGTTTGAGATCTCTTCTATGTTAGAGCTTAAGTTCTAAAAAAAAAAATGAAATGTCTTCCAAAACGAATTTTTAAACTAATCTGATCCATATTTGTGTAATGAAAATGATTAAAAACAAAGAAAATGTTTGTGACGTTGGGATATTTGCGATTTTCTCTTCACTAACCTGGGAAACTTTTTTGGTAATTTGAATTGCATAAAATTACAATTTCTACTCAAACAAATTGAAAAGGAATTAGGTAAATTAGATGAAGAAAAAAAGTGTAGCGAATTAAATTAAAGACAGTGATATACAAAGGAAATATAATTTAAGGGAAATTGAAGGGAGATAGAGAATAACTACAAGTTCATAGATATGTAGATTAAAGTGAATCCTCGTAATTAATCGGATAGATTAAAGTGATTCCTAGTTACAAAATAATACGAGTTGAATCTGCGATAAAAAAAGTATGTGAATCCGAACGAGTGATTTGGTACGCTAAGACTTTTAGTGTAAAATACGATTAGCTGCGTTAAGAATGATTTAACGTTTGGTTTGGTTTTATTAACATCGCACTAGAAGCAACACGAGGGCTATTGGCGACTGGCTTCGTAATTTAGAATCTTGGTCAAGATACCTGAGCTGGCACCCTCCTCTACTAACTTCCATACTATGACAACGGGAGGACTTTTAGCCTCGACAGATTTAACGTGCATCAGCACGGCTACACGGAGGGTCTTTAGCGGAATCAAGACTCGAATCCTCGACTTGAAGAAAACCGCCGGCCTCGAGTCCGCTACCATGCCCACTAGGCTACCATGACCACCAAGATGGATTCGAGTCCTTAAAATATTTTATCATACTCTTATGTATCTTCAATAGGAATTTTGAATTTATTGGCTATTTAATTAGGCTTTAAGGTGGCTAATGGTAGAAGTACGTCACGTGTTTAATGACGTAAAACCGTCTTTATAATCATTACTCTCAAGATTAACACCTATTTTCATCTGCAGATCTAGAGCTACTTTGGGGTTTAATAAAGGAAGGAGAAACCAATGGTTCTAGAAATTTTGAGCCCCATTCAAGTGACGATGACGATGGCTCATTCCTCACTTAATTCTCCTAAAATGTACACCCTGCCCCATGAAGGGCATTATGCCTCTTGAAAGTAAATAACATCAGTTCTCATTACTACTCTGGATGGATTTAGTGGAATCGGAAGATGAACCTGCGACATGAAATGAATGTGTACATTTATTGCTATTTTAAACTTCTTCACTTCTAAAATTGTAGAGAAATGAAAAGCTTTTTAAATCAGAAATTTCTTCTTTTTTTTTTTTTATCTCTATAGTAAAAATCATATTGTTAAAGTAAAATTTTGGAAAAAATATAAGGAAAGCAACTGACTAAAATTCAGTCTGGAATTTTAAGTTTAAAGGTCCCCGCATTTTTATTTGGAAGGGATGTTTATATTTAATTTAACCATATTGGAGCCTTATTATTTTGATTTATTAAACTTTTGCTAAAGAGAAATATCGTAAATGTATAAATCCAACTATTAGGAAGAGGGTTTTGGAGTTACTTTTCCTTTTTTTTAAACTCAGTAAAAACTGGAGCTGCAAAATAAAAATAAAAAAATTTGTAAGTAAAATAAAAATCGGTTTTGCCACACACTAAGCACACTCTTATTTTTACGCTAAAAATTTTATAATATATGCTCAATATCAAAGTGACAAGAGAAATTTGAATTTATTGTTCTTACCAGAAATTACTTGCCTTATTCCGAACAACGTAGAATTTTCATGATGTATATTAAATAAAACTGCTTGAAGTGTACTTTTAGTAATTTCAGGAGAGATACTATTATCTTATACAATGTAGGATTTCACAAATTATAAGAAATTTTTGGAAAAGAGGGATTTTCGCAAATAATAACAGAATATGCATATACAAAACATATTGTAAAGGTAACAAAAGCACGTAAAACAATAATTTATACAAATTTAATAATAATTAGAAGGTTTCAAAGTCAATAATTAGTATTCTAAGAGATATCCGATAAATGGTGGTTTTCATGAACAGCAATTCAATTATAAGTTACTCGTACTTTGTGTGTAATGCATTTTTTACAATATAAAATAAAACATATGTCCAAAATCCCTCTGGTGATCCTATATAGAACTAATGAGGTTTAATGAAATAGAAATAATTTTCTGTATACCAGCACACAAAGGGCATCAACATCAAAACAAATAAAAATAATTTTATGCCGAATTTGATAATTCTTTTGCATATATTCTGAGAATAAAGGAAATTTAAGAATATTTTAATTATATCTTGAGATCTATGCAATGTGCAGTTGAATTTGTACGAAACTTTATCTTAATGACGTAATATACCATCAATAAGGCAGTTTTGTCTCTTTTGTTTGAATTCAGATAACACGGCCCGGTCAATGTTCTTCCTCCTTTAATTTAATTTTACATGTTTTAGCTTCCTTCTTCGCTTATATTTATCCTTGTTTACTTATTTAAAATAATTGTTATCATAAAATAGTACATTTTATTCCTTTATTACTACTAAGAAATGATATAATGGCAGCATATATGATAAGAAATAAAATTAGTAATTTTTATTTTCGGGTTACAAAACATTTACTACGCGAGAGCAATTACTCTTCGTAAATAGTTAAAACATTTGAATATATGTCTGATAAGTTACCCTTTTGTAAAATAGTAGTAATCACTTTTTTGTATATTTTATCTATATTATTTCTCAAACACTGAAGGCGTAAAATTGAAGTAGAGACTTCTTTTCTTAAAATGCGTGGAAATTATTTATAATACGGAAATATACGAAAATACCAATACATTTTACATTATTGCATGGTAGGCTTAAACATTTTCCTAGAATATTCAAACAACATTAATATTCAACAACTAGGCGAAATACATAAGATTTTTAACCTTCGAAATAAAGATGCTACCAATAGGTAATCATTTGACCGCATGGTGCAGACAAAGTATGCATCGAGTATTAATTTAATTACTTTCTTATTTCAATGATAATAATGCAGTGGAAAACGAACACCAGCCAGAATAATTACTTTTTTGTGTGGAATAAATAAGATTTCAGTATCAATTCTGGAATATACAAGTAATTCTGAATTTTATTGGAGACTGTGTTGGTATACTTTTTAACTAACATATCACTCGTTTTCAACTTTATTTTGTCATAAAATTTCAGAAAAATACAAGATGGAATTTAAATTTCTCGTGAGATTTTTTCCAGTAATTCTAAGTTGCTAATATCTTTAAATGTTGTATGATTAAAATTGTTCTACATAAAAGGAGGCTAAATAACTTAAAATTGAGATCATAATTAAAGAACCCTGGATACTTGGATTTTTAATTAAAAAATTAATTTTTAGTTTTCTCTAAAATATTCTCTATTGAATAAAGACACGCCTGAATTATTTAAAAGCTGAGTTCATAATCCATAAAAAAGTATAAAAAAAGAATATTCCAAACAGGTTTTTTATACCAGCGATTTCAATAACGTTTTTTTCTCCCATTATAAGATTTATATGAAACTTTTTAACCTGTCCTTGTGGGTGTTTTATTTCAATATATTTTGAAAATTCACTACCAAATTTGGCTTTGAATTCTTAAAGGAAAGAGACTGATTTAGGGGAGATATGTTGATATTTAAACAATACATACTTTTTCGAATTGTTACTCTCTCAATGGCCTGAAATAAATTACTTAAAATATAATCGATAATTGATACATATATTTTATCGTTTTATAAAATGGCCTCGAATATTCTGCATTGTTCCTTGAAACTGTGAAATAGTTTTGTTAGTAAAATTTTACAATCTACTCACAACACACACTTCAGCTTTACTTAAACATGAAAAAGATATTTCTACCATTACTGAAATTCTACCACTGTTTAATAAAAATTACTTCATTTTTAATAAAATGTAGTCTATTGAATTTCATTAATTAAAATTCTATGAACCTTAATTAAGCATACACAAAAAAAAAATCAGACCTAAATTAGCATTCAAACCTTTCAGCATTTTTTCAAAAAATACAGAGATAAGTTCAAGTTGTTGAATAATTTTTGCACAACCTTACACTTTGAAGGTAGTTACACTATTCAAAAAAAGATAATTAAATATTTTTGGATTCTGTATAGAAAGGGTCTTGAAAGGTAATGTCCTTTCAAAAATTGAGAAAATTAAGAACATTTACAAAATAGTCGAAATTAGCTATTGTTATTTTAATGAGAAATATACGCAATTACTCGTATTTCTGGTACGAAAGCAGGGATTTCTCAGTGTCATAATGTGAGAAGGCCAGAAAAGGATCCATCAAGATCAGTGCCCTGTCGTACAATAACAGTCACAAATTAGAATTCTTGAATTATACTTGTGATAGATTGATAGAATTATATTATGTATTAAGATAAGCTTGTGTTCTTTCAGTAATTAAAAAGTATGATAAAATGTTGTTGACTACATTCCCTGAATTCTTTTGGTCATCAGATAATCATTCAACGTATAAGACCTGAACAAGGGGACGAAAGCATCCGAAACGAATCACAACTGCATCAAATCATGATAACGATGGCAATCTTTCCAATCACATCAATCTTACGTCATGGTATTTTTGTGCTCTCGTAGAACGGTTGGGGAATGCAAGTCTATCAAGAAAAGAATTTCATGACATGCAGAGATCCTACAACCATCATCATCAAAAGAATGTAATTTTATGAAATTAACTTCTTGATTCTCTACTTTTATCTTCTTTTCTTTATTATATTGCTATTGCAAAGAACAAATCTAGATTCACAAGTGAAAGCTAAAATCATTCTTGTCATCGAAATTTCTAGTTTCTGAATTTTTGGCTTAGTTGAGTAAAGGGCATTTGAGTTTCTGATCTATGTTGTCAGAGATGATTTAATGTCTCTTCCGTTACAGAGGGGTGTATCTGTACGATTTTTCAAAAGTCACATATATGTTCAACGACCAGAAAGAAAAATAATAAAACACTATCATATCAATGGTATTTTTTGAAAATAAATGAGTTAGTTTATAAGTTTATTAATTTAAAAGGTATCGGTTAGCGTAGCTTTGTGTTTAGAAGAAAAAGAATCAAGAATAGTTTGTACGAAAGTTTTTTACGAACCATCTTATATTTAGTAATAAAACGCTACTCTAGCAATAATATTTAGGTAACAGCAAAGATATTGTTGTACTATAGACTCTTCACTAATGTATTATTTCTGATTAAAATACATGCTTCTGTCACTGGAAGTGATGCTCATTCCAATATTTCCTATACTTTTACTATAAAATTTCATCCATATTCACATTAAATCAGACTATGGCGAAAATTATGCTATTTATATCTGAATAATCTTATTCTAATGGATTAATCATTTATTTTGGTTGATATAAATCTTTAAATTGAAGACAAAGAGAATAAATGGACAGTTTTAGAATTTTGGTGAAACGCTCACATTTGAGTTGATGGACCAGGAAATAAAGATTCACTGCTAATTTACACGTTGTGGAATTCAAATTGTCATCATTCTTGAGTTTCAATAATTTTCTGCTGTATTTAAAATCTTTAAAGTTCGGTTAATCTATAAATAAGAAAATAATTTTTTTTCGCATTAAAAGTCACTACTGTAATGGCTGGTCAGAAAATTTATATTTTATGTTTACTTAATGGATTAAAGTTGTGAAATTTGTTATATCTCACTTGATTCGTTTAGTATGCTTTTATTATGTTCTATAAATTTTACACATAGGTAGCCAAAGCTCATTTTTTGAAGCTTTTAACACAAATAGGCTAGAACGGAAATAAAATACAGTTTCTAAAAAAAACTCTCTTAGATGCAGTCGAGAAGGGAAATTGATATTGTAAATAAGAGAGATTGACACGATGAATTGAATCGATAGGGGAAATAGACAATGTAAATAGAAGAGATTGACGCGATGAATTGAGTCGAGAGGGGAAGTAGACGTCCTAAGTAGGAGAGATTGACGCCAGATGAGAAGCACTTCTTTTTTAGTTAAGTTATTCCTACCACTCTTTCAACTGATTCAGATAGAACTTGAATTACAATGAATTTAGTGTTATAATACTTTTTAAAATTAGTTACTAGTTTCGAAGTTAAAACTTGCTTTTTATTTCCAATCATGTTGTCTTTCTTTTCATCTCTAACTGGGGCTATCTTTAGTTATATCTTTCAATCTGAGAATTTCATTATTACAGTTAAATATAAAGAAATCTTCGATTTTTAGTCCATATTGTTTGTATGTTTGGCTTTATATGAGACTTGTAATTTTAATTGGATAAAAATAAGATCAGACCTCTTAATCGGAACAAAAGTTATATGAAATATTCATTCATACATTAAAAATAAGGGTTTTATTCCAAAATTACATGAGTTTGAAAAGGATCAATGAAGCGAAGAATTTTGGAGAAACGAAATTTATTTTGTGAATGTATTTTCACGAATAATTCTATGAATATTTCTGTTATGTGTTTGTTTTGGAATGGCGATAAATATATTTTAATTCGAGTTGATATGATTTTAATACGGGAGCAATAATTGTAATAAAGTAGAACTATTCGTGACATTTTCTATAGCTATTTTCATGAAAAGTTTTAATATTCAACATATGATAGAAATTTTTGTTAAAATACTGGTCACTTGTTATTATTGAAATAAAATAATAATTTTAAAATTTTAAATATTTTTCTCGTATATTTGAGCATTCTTGAAATGGATGTTAAATTAATAATCACACATTTATATTATTTAATTGCGATTTATATTTTTATAAAGAATTTATTTTTGTTTCTATTCTAAAAAAATGTATTGAAATTATTTTAGGCTTTATTCATGTAAAAATTGTACTTACTAATTTCTTGATTAAAATTTAGAGTTTGAAAACATGATATAGACCACAAAAACAAGAGTATATATAGAAAAGTATATATATAACTGTAATTTGCTGAAATATTAGATATAAGTAGAACTTTCAATGATCTTCAATTTAAAAAAAAAAAAATTGTTAAGGAAACTAATGTATTGGAACTGATGAGATATTTTTCCATAAATAAGGAATAATGTTGAGATTCTGAAAAGTTATGCAATTTTTTATTGAAGTAGTAATACACTCTTTAAAACTTAATTCTTTTTAAATGATTTAAAATAACGTTAATTAAATCCTCAATATCAAATGAATTAAACAAATATTCAAATTCATATCTATAAATATTGTAATATTCTGTCTTTTATAAATAATTAATAATCATAACTATTTTTAATAATTAGTCTTATCCAATTTATTCACATCTATAGTATTTTGAAAAAAAAATTTCGTAACATTTTATCTGTAATAGTTATGCAAGTATTGAGACCATTAGTTACAGTCCTCAATTTAATAGGTACTGTATGAAATTTAGGAGTGAAAAATATATGAGAAATGTAACTATACGCGCGCGCACGTGAGCATTAATCGTATAATCTATTTTTGTATAATAAGTTTTAATTATATTAGTTATTTCTCTATCACATATTATTATTATTAATAAAAGTATAATTATTAATCAAATGTTTTTTATTTATAACAGCATAAATGTTTTGCAGATACTAGTATCATTACTTGGGACCTTATCTATATAACAAATAATGAATTCATTTTCTAATTTTTATAGAATATCTTAAATCTATAATCTTCGTATACTATTTTTAACCTTAAAATTTAGATATATTTAGATTTCTCCATTACATAAAACGTATATTCTTTAAATGCCTAAATTGGTAAATTTCATTTAATAGCCAACTTAGTTAAAAAATTATCAATACCTTCCTTAATTATTCTTTTAGTATAATAATTATTCTTTGAATTTATAATTCTTAAGCCTGTACCCTTATTCATAATTTCTCTAATATCTTTATCACTAACAATATTTAGATTGCCAGTAATCACATGTTGGTACTCTTCATTTATATATCCTTTATAATCCTTACAATTACAAATATACTTGATCTGCTGATCTTTACAATTATTATAGTTGTAAATCATACGACTCATATTTTTACTACATTTTAAAGCCTTTTTAATATCAATATTATTATTGGGAATTAAATTTTTATGATTATTTAGAATATTGCTAAAATTTATATTATCATATGATTTTTCCATAAATCTAATACTACAATAGTCTATTTTTTGATCATCATAATTACAATAATCAATTTTATGTTTATGAACTAAATAATTACAAATGTCCTTAACAATATGTACGCAAATGCTATCACGATATTATTAACTTTAAAGGCAAAACCCTTAAGAATATTAATTTCTCTTTTCTTCAGACAAAAAATAAAATAATTTGATGCTTTAAATATTGAAATACTTATAAAATTTATTATTTAAGATATATATTTTTTCTTTTATAGTCTCCATATCCATACATTTTCTCCTCTTATTATTTTTACCTCTATTTTTTCTTTTATTGTTAAAATTATTGGAAACATTTAGCATATTTTAATTGCAATTCTCATAAAAATAATAATTGGTGTTATCTTGTTTAAGAATTTGAATTATATTTTTATTAAAAAATCATAGCATTAAGACCATATGAGTGTAAAATATTATAATATTTAATATAATAATTTTCTGCACGAGTATTACCTCTTGCTGATTTTCTTCAAATTTTTATCTTATACCTCTAAGGGACATTCTCAGTTAATATGACTAACTGGTGCTATAGGAAACCTGTCAGATACTACAATCAAAACAAATTTTCACTCTAATATCAAATTCTAATCCTGATCGTTGTTTTCTTTTCTCAAATGTCCATCAATTTTCAAAATTCTTCAATGATATCATCCTTCTAATTCAGGGTGTCTTTTTTCATTTTAATTAATGGCTATGTCCTTATGTTTTTTTTGATGTCTTGATTTAGAAAGACAGTAAAATGGTGAAGCCGTTCTGTAATACCATATTACTTACCAGAAATAAGAATGTTTGAAAGCAATTTTTGATTGGCTTTATTCATAACACATCAATCAATAACTCCCAGGGGCCCCAACATGAGAAACAACATTTTTTTTGCAGAATTTTTTTTGTTCATCAACATACACCTTTGTTAATCACCTTTGAGGTGATATTAAGTTGATACAATCGTTCAACAGCACTTCCAAATCTTTTTCCCCCCCCCCCCCAATTTTTTTTTCTTTTTTTTTTTTTCGCAAGAAATCTTTTTTTTGTTGCGGGTAAATATCAACGTCGAGCAGCTCTGAATCATCGACTCGTTGCTGTTTTTGTTAAAATGAAAGCAATCGTGGCACCCGCCAAAACCTTTTTTCTTCTCAATTTTCATAGAAGGATAAATAAATACCTTCCATATGATATCTGTGTCATCTCGCCGTCTCACAGATTTCCCGCTACGATCTCGTATAATTTTGTCCCTTCACTCACATTTTCGGTGTAACGGCTACC
>BMAW01084364.1:460262-499189 GCA_019974015.1 Nephila pilipes | reverse complement strand
CACAGGTCTATCCGAGCGTTCCGCGTCATTTGTGTCGCTACGACCACGTTTAAACTCGGCAAACCACCGACAAATCGTTGCTTTTGATGGACAAGAGTCCGGGTAACATTTTTCAATCCATTTTTTCGCTTGCACGGTGTTTTTACCCATTAAAAAACAATGTTTTACCAGAACATGAAACTCGGTTTTTTCCATTTTTTAAACAAACTACAAAACGACTTTACTCCAACCTCGATAACTCAGCTGTTTCTGGTCCGATCGACTTAAAATTTTGACACGTTTCAAGCAAAGGTTCGTACTCTAGAAAGACCTGGTTACTGGTTTACTACGAGCGCCATCTCTGGGTTAGTCTCGGGAGTTATTGATTGATGTGTTATGATACTTTTCTATTTCTATACCATGTGGCCGCGATAACCCGGTCATTATTGTCACGAACTAACGATCGGCGTTGTTTCCGTCGAATCGTGGATTCAAGCCTTGTTGCCACTTAAAACCCATTGTGTAACGAGGCTGGAGCACGTTAAGTCTGTAGAGGTCCTAAGTCTTCTTATGGACGTGGTGTGGAAGTTCGGAAAGGGAGATGCCAATTCAGTTGACATCCTCGCCATTTGACCAAAGTTGGTAATTATGAGATCCGCCACATGTTGCTTCTAAGTATGACGTTAATATGCAATCAATAAATCTTTCTATATCATCTGTAGAAACAGTGGATCAAATTATTGTTTTTACATTAAATGGCATAAAATCCATCGTAGCTTTAAATCCGATAAAACCATAAATAACTTCTCATTCAATTGCTTTGATAATGATTTGATAATTTTTGAAAACATTTCTTCGAGTACTAAACAGATTGCGTATTTTATTTAATTTAATTATATCTCAATTAAAATTAATTTCAAAATTTATCCATAAATCTTTTTTTTTTAAAAAAAGTTATGGAAAATGATACAAATAATAAAAAATAATAAATGACAAATTGCAATCAAATCTTATGTAATTTGATATAATATATATAATTTGTGCTTGTGTAATATATCATAAAACAATTACATACTTATAATTAAATAAATAACTATTTGAATCCAAATTAAATCCCGTTTCGTAATTAGTATGAATAATAAAATATACAAAATAAATAAATAAATACAAATAAAAATACAATGAAATGAAATTTTAGAAATGCATTAATATTCGGATAAGTTGTTTCTGTTGATAATTAAATTATCATTTTATCAGCATTAAGAATTCGCATTTCAATATTACTAAAGCTATATAAATGATCAAAGAGTTAAAGAGTAACCAATAAATGTTTAACAAACTCAAAACTTGAGAATAGCAGAATTATGACGAAATAGAGTGCATTACAGGTTGAAGAAAATCATATCGAAATGAGCTTTCTATAATTTTAGAAATCAATTAATTCATTAACTTAAGTACACAAAGCAGATTACAACTTTACTGAAGTATCTATTAAAGGAGAAGTTCTAGATATTTCTTAAAGTAATGAATTATTTTCACAACAAATAATTAATTCATGAATTTCGATGTTTTTTACTTTGTAATTTAAGTTTCTATCCAAGTGAACTACTTTACCATTTCTATTTTTCTCTTATATGTGACATATAATATAAGTAAATTAACCTCTAAGTGATGCTTTTTGTAGTAACTTTTATGAGTTTATATATATTTGTATTCTCTTTTCTTAATTCTGATTTCAATCAAATGAATCTATTTCACGCGTGGAACAGCATCATTCGAGGGAAAAATAATTTTCTTTGTTTTAATAAAATTATTAGCTTAGAAAAACAACAAACATGTGGAATTTTTCTGCACGTTTGTGTTCAGGGAATTGTTAAAAATCTTATAAGAATAAAATATTTCCTAATGAGAGTCTTGGTTAAAACCCGCCAGTAGAATACCAACAGTATCTAACTGTAAGTAATATTACTTTTTCAGTTACTGCTTTTTTTCATTATTAGAATCGGCATTGATTATTAAAAATAAAAAATTATCCATTATTTTTAATTTATTTTATTGACATAATTTAAATAAATATGCTAATTCCAAAAATATAAAACTTCATTCATTTTTTTTCTCTAGGCCTTTCTAAACATTTTTTATGCCTATTTTTCAAGATACGTGTTTCTTTTTTACTTCCTTAATCAATATGATCACAATCTAAGCCATCATTCATTGATTTGTCTAATGCACTTCCCTATTTTGTAAAAGCACAAAATAGCTGCTTGTTGCGAAAGTTCTATTTGTGTCATTTTTTTTGAAAGACAGTAGATCTTAAACGGAAGTTTACCTTTGCTAGATTCCAGTAGTATCGCAACTTATGTAGTAACCTTTCATCACCATATCTAATATTATTGTGTTTGGAACAATTACTCGAACCATTCTTGGTTTTTCGTAATGTAATAAAACCTTGAACATTAGCTTCTTTGATGCACGTACATAAATGGGGTACTTTCAGCTTCAAATTTAATGGCTATTGACATAAACTAATAATGTGGTCATAATGATGATGAAGTATTTTGAGTGCTGAGTTAATCACTAAAAGCCTTTGTTATGATGGACAGTTTTTCATTTTGAAAAATGGATCAACAATAAGCCACCATCGCATGTATTATGGGAGAATTATGTTTAAATATCTAAATGAATAAATGTTGCAAAAGTTTCTTTGTTCTATTTAATAGAAATTATTTGAATCAAATTAAAAACGAAATCATTACTGAATTAAAATCAAGTTTCTTATTACTGTAATTTTAATTAATTTCAAAATATGTGCTAGTTTTTAATTAATGTTGAAAAGGAATCACTGATGCGTATAGATATAAATAAAGCGAAATTGAAAAAAAGGTACTTTTTTCTAACAAAAACTTGCATCTTAAATTAAGTTTAACTATTTTACCAGTAAAATATTTTGTATTAAATATAATTATTAATCAAATTAAACACGAACTTATTACTGATTTAAAATCAAGTTCGTTATTTTACTGTGCTTTTATCTAATTTCAAAATATATACAAGTCTTAATTACTCTTGAGAAGGAATCTCTAATGCGTGTAGTTATAGATAAATGAAAATTGAAAAAAGGTACATTTTCTAGCAAACTAGCAACCTAAATTAAGTTTACTAAGAAACAGGTGAAATATTTTGTATTAAAGACCGATTTTGTAATTTCCTAATTATGTAAGTAGTTTATTTATGGTTCGATTATCAGAATTACATTCAACTTTTACATTCAACTTTTATTTTTATACATTCAACTTTTACGTATATAATTGTTCCTTACGTAATTGTATTTGATATACTTATTTTAGTATATTATTGATTTTTTACATTATAAAAAAAATATTTTTTTTTTATTTAAAACATTTATTGAAGTCAAATCTTTAATTTCAAATATTATAAATAATTACCAAATGCAATGTGTATATTATACAGCTATCATCACGTTTATAATACTAATTAGTGTACTTTTATCTATATTACTAAATTATATGTATAGCATAAGAAGTTGCGGCTAATTAATATGCAATGTATACGTTATTTGTTATAACGCTTATATATGATAATAGTTATATTTATCCCATCTATGCTATAAAAGTGCACGTAGTACGGGAAGTCTCAGTATAAATAAGAATGTTCAATTAAAGGTAAGATATTATATTATTTACATCAAAATTTTGGCAATAACTTTGCCCAGATTCTAAAATAAGATAAAAAGATAAACAAGCTTTTTCTCCTTAGCAATTTCTTATTCATTGGCATTTTTTCTTATGATTTATTTCAAGTTTCATGGATATGTGATAAAAACCTTTAAATTTAGAAACAATATTCTTTTATTACATTTATATATCAAGAAACATGCAATCCCCTTTTGCTTAAGTATATATTTAATGGCATTTTTGAATAGATAGAAATTTAAAAACATCCCACGTATTTGTTGGATTTCAAAATACAGCTATTGAAATCTGAATACAGAATTCCCCCTACAGTATTCCAATTCTATCGAAAATTCTGATACAATTTGCTGGAATTCAGATTTTATAGGAATTTCCTCCCATATCTATGTCATCAAAAATACCATTTTCCTCAAATATGAATATCATTGCGAGCCTTTCCGCAACACATGTTCACAGCTTTTCTTTAGAAGTTTTCCCTCCCTTTTCTTCAAAATTTTCTTATATGCTTCTCCTTACACCTGTTTCTGTCGGTTGCATCAACTTTTACCTCAATATTTCTTTAGATAATATATTCTTTTTCCGAGTTGTATTACCTTCAATAAATTTGGGGAATGATGAAACTTAAATAAGAATATAGAATTCTTATGTGAATTTAAAATAAGATTTAAAAGACAATTTTTAATATTTTGACTAAAACAACATTTTTTGAATTCCTAAAAGGTTATTATATTTATTACTAGATAAATTTCTTCTCCAAAAGAAAGCACAAATTTCCCTTTTATCTATTAAATTGTGTAAGGAATCCAGAGTTTGTAGAATTGGGGCCTAGCAATCCATAAAATGGTTGTGTTTAGTATTTTGTTTTGAAGAAAGGTTGAAATAATCATGGTGAGTCCTAAGGAATAATATTATTATATAAAAGATTCTCAAATGCCTATAGTGTTTTGAAATATGATTAGTTTATTAAGTTTCATTATTCAAAAACATACCTATGCTGACCTTATTTTAATGTATTTCGGTCAATCAGAGGAACATATCTTGTAACGTTGGGCTATTTTTGAGCCCTCTCCTCACTAACACTTGGGATTACCTTCTGATTTTACATTTAAAATTCCAAATCCGTTCCAATCAAATGAAACTTTATTTCGCAAATTAGTTGAAGATAAGAAGTGCATTGAATAGAACTTAGGACAGTGATATATAAGCGAAATAGAATTGAAAGCAAAAAGGAGAGTAGCTGATAGTGCATAATCGGTAAACGTTATTGAGTTCTTAATTAGAGTGAATTACTGTAGTTGATCAATTGGAAGTCACTTGTGATTAAAATTGGTTAGAAGTGACCATTGGTTAAAGTAAATGGTAATAGGAGTCAATTCCACAGTATTTGAGAAGCTCGTATTTTATTGTTTTATACTAAGTTAAGATTCAGGCATATTGAGAGTTTTTTGTTTGAGAGTGATCTTGCATAATCTGTGAAGAAACTTAATAAACAGTAATTGGATTTTTCTGACATATTTTCAATTAGAATTGCAATCTTATTGACTATTTAATTAAGTTTTACGATGTCTGTAGATTTAAATAATGAGAGAAGGAGTTATCACTTAATCCATTACTTCACTTCCCTAATTTTCACACCAAACTACGTGAGGACTTTGAGCGAGGATCATGGACGCAATCCTTTTGACTGGAGATGTTCCTGTTGAATATTAGTTCTGCCTGTGATGTGATTGAGATTGTTTGTTAACATCGCACTGAGAAGCAACCCGAAGGCTATTGGCGACAGATCTCGTAATTTTGAAACTCAGTCAAGTGACAAAGGTGACACCTGAGCTGGTACCTCCCTCTTAAAACTTCCACACCAATGAGTTGGAGGACTTGTGACCTCTACCAGTTTTAATGTGCATCAGTCCCTTTATATTGTGGGTCTTTAGAAGCATCAGAGCTCGAACCCACGACTCAACGAAAACACCGACAGCCGCTAATCTGTGACCATGACCATTAAGCTGCTGCAGTCACATTAATTCTGCCAGAGTTCTGTTATGTGGAATAATGGAGAGTGAGGTATCAGCTCAGATTTCTTCCCAGTCACTTGAAAAAAATAATGGCAACAATAAGGAAATCAAATGGCAAAAAATATTGAGAGAAATCAATTTTTTCCATAAAGGAAAATAAAACTTAAGATACTTAAAACTGAAGTGGTTAAAACTTGAAGAACAAAATCAAAGCTTTTGTTTTCCTATTTTGCTGGGTATTGTAACATAAAATGGTTAAAAACTTCTAACGTGTGCTTAGGTTACATTGAAAAGGTTTTGAATATATATATATATATATATATATATATATTCAAATACTGTTTACATTTAAAGCATATAATTTTAATGCTTATAAACTGCACACGTATAGATGTTTAGCTTTATTTACCATGATATTATTGATTTTCAATGCTGGTTGTATTGTTTTGGGAGAATATGGGATCGCTTTAATTAGTGTACATTATTAATTAGGTTCTTGTATCCTGTTATTGTTACCTTAAATAAAAAATATAATTATAAAAGAAGAAATCATCTTCTATTAATTTATTTATGCATAGTATGTTATGCGTGAATTATAATTTTCTGTTTGAGCATATTGTATATAAAAATTTAAACTTACAAAATTACAATTGTTTCACAGAATTATTAATGTAAATCAGTTTTGAGTAAAAACAACATTTTTAGTCATAAAACTACTCTCTATCTTTTTTCTCTGTTAATTAGTTCATATGTGGATAAAAATTGCCCCGAAAGAGTAGAAAAAAATACGATTTATAAATAATTTTCATTGGATTGGAAAATGAAAATGATTGTTTCAAGGGAATTTGAAGGTTCATGTTATAATTCTTCACATACAGTACTTAAATAATCTTTCAGGCAATAGTTAACTTACAGTCTTGGAAAATACAATCAAATATTTAAACTCTTCTATAGGGAAGTCATTTATATTGCTTACGAAATGACAGAAGTAAAATATAAGCAGTGCAAAACTATAGTGACCTTTCAGTGTAAGAAATTTCTTATCTTTTTTTTTGGTTCTGCGCGAAAGCCCATGTTGGTAATGCATATTACTTGTTTGCATGTTTTTCAATTATCTAATTTTGTTATTTATGAGTCGCCACAAATGAGTTTTCTAGACAAAAGTTTTCTTTTTTTTCATATAGCACCAATCATTTTTTTCTTCATTAAGAGTATATGTTCAGGAAGATAACGTTCTTTTATTTTTATAAAAGACTTTATTTTGTTATTTTGTGCTCTCATCCTATGTATCTTCAGAAGCCGTATTATTCTTCCAGGGGCTAAATTTGCTAAATAAATTAATTAAACTACACTATTAGGGAGTACAATTTTAGAAGGATGTATGTAGTTTTAGGTAAAAATATTTCTTGCTGTTCAAAAATGCGAAGTGTTTTTTTTAAATTCATAATTTCTGCATTAACTTTGGAATGCAGTACATTAAGAGTATTGTGTTTAGTTATAAAATATTTTAAAATGCGCAAAATATTCTATTTGTAAGCTATAGAAAGCACGATATCACAAGAATTATTTATTAAATCATTAAAAATAAAATATCTAAGTATTGTAAATATAATTCTTTTTTTCAAAATTCTGAATTGTTACTTATATCAAATTCATTGTTTCAGTACAGGACCATATTTATTAATAAGATTTCTACCAAAAAAAGTTTCATGGAATTAAAGTGATTCACTTTTATAAATTTTCATTTTGTATAAATTAGATCCAGTTAAAAAAAAAACTTGGGTTTTTCTAATTGTACCTTAAAAGAAAACCGCCCATTGGGGTAAATTTTTCAAATAAATATATTGTTCACTCATCCGCCAGTTTTTGCTGAACACATTTAACATCATCAATTTAATATTAACTGTTCTAGCTTATGAGAAACACAATCTTGCAGAGAGAATTTTGTGTGTGATGTTTTAAGTAGTTTTTATCATTGATACGTTAGTCTAGTTTCAACTGGGTCAAACCGCAAAGAAATTCTTAAGGGGCCATGTACAAAGATGAAGTTGATTTTATTCAGTGTTTCTACAGTTTATGCATATTTTTAATATCCCATCATGAAAAATTAAATTGCGTTAAATCCACACATTATTAGGTGAATTATTCGGAATGCAAAAAAAGAAATCAATTTGTTGAATCGTTATTTCAATGATGATAAAAAAAATCTCGTTGGCGAATTTGACTTGCATCTTATGCTTTGCAAAATTTGAGTCTTACAAGTAGTATTCAAGGATAATTGCATTCCGATTTATTCCACTAATAATGTGTGGATTTAAAGCTTAAAAGGGAGATCTTAGTAAAATCTAAATAGAGTTCAAACCTTTTCCCCTTTTCAATGTTGTAAATCAGTGAAATACTTTGAATACCTAAAAATCATTCCTTCACTTTTTTAAATGAAACCGTTGAATGCATGTTTTTATTTTTTCCCCTGGCGATTGACGGGAAATTTCAATTTACCATTTGTATATTGTATCCAGTATTAGTGAGGAAATAATTATCAATTGAATTTTATGTAATTAAGAAATAAAAGATTTCTATATTTGTTAACAAATACCACTAGAATGGAACATGACAAATTCATTTCTGAGATGAAATCCAAAATACATCAAATCGAGGCAGAAATGCTACTCAAATAGGGTTTTTCCCACTGTGTATCTTAGACCAACCAAATGTTCTAATTAATTTCTATCTAGATACAGATGTTTATTTTCTACGCGGAAATACCGGTATTGAACGGATTAAGAAACCTGGGTGTCTTCCCAGACAACCAAGTGTTCGGATGGGAAAACTACATGGGAGTGTTCAGATGGATTCCCCTGGGGCCTTGCTGGAAAAGAGTCCAGTAGGTCAATCAGAGAAAGTGGCAGGCAGGCGGAAACGATAACCAGATTGCGTGCTTTGAAGAATAATTTCACTTTTTTCCTGCAGAAAATGTTGCCTTAGGTCGCGGGTTTTAACCTTCGCAGCCGGTGCAAAACTCGAGTGTCCCTGTTAGTGTGGCATTGAGTTCCGTAGTCATCACGCGTAACGTTATTATGATCATCTTGGGTTTCGGTTAAAAAGTATAGGTGGGAAAGAATCTCGCAATTAAACTAACCGAAGGGATGAAATCGGTTCTACTAGTGCTGTTGCTGCTGGGGTCAGTAGCGTTGTCTACGGAATATGCCGAATTTTACACCGGTTTTGATGATTTTGATCTAGTCCATGATGTAGGAAATGGTGGCCAGTGTCAAGAGGGACTTTGGCATCTCACAAAATGTAAGTGACCATTATTTATCAATAAGTAGACCAATATTATTGAGATTTAAATAAGTTTACTTTCTAGAACTTAAGCTATTGAATTTTGTTTTCTTAATTCGTTATATGATCAATTAATTTGAAGAAGTAGTATATAAACACATATACTCTAAATTTCACCTAAGGCGTTGGTTTATTAGATTTAATCATAGATATTTTTAGTCCATATAAAAATATGAAATTTCAGTTTTTTCTCTCTACTTTTTTAGGTTTTTATGAGTGTTTATATTGTTTTATAAATTAAATAAACTAAGGAAATATAATTCAATGATGAAGCAATAAAGAAAAGCAAAAATGTCAGGTGAAAAAATGGTGTATTTTAAAAACTTTTGTCACGAAAACAAAGGTATCCTTTTCATCGTTATTCAGTTTTTTATACAGCATTTCCAGGGATGAGAGACTCCAATCTATCTGAGCCCAAAAGTGTCGCTTATGACGAAAAAAATATATAAAAAAAGAAAACACCGTGAATGAAAATAAGTAATTTAAATGTTATAACTTAAAACGTTCAACTATGACTTTAAAATTATTCAGCACATTTTGAAAGAACAAATATCCATAGATTTATAGTAGTATGAAATGTTCTTGATTATCTTATGGAAGTAAATCTTACTATGCCATATGAACAATAATTTAAATTAAAGGTAAATTGGCTTTACGAATATTTTATAACATTGTATATGTTTGCATTTGCAGTGTTATTATTTTAAATACAAGGAGAGTGATATATATATATATATATATATATATATGTATGTATGTATGTGTGTGTGTGTGTGTGTGTGTGTGTATGCCGGAGGTAAAAGGCATAATGTCCAAATTTTGAAATTTTAGAAGTTTGGTGCAATACACAGACGCGTATTCAATTATCTCGAAAAAAATTATTAATACAGTCCAGTTCAGATCACAATATAATAGTTATTGAAATAATATATGGAACATATACTGTTTTTTTTTTAAGATTTGAAACAATATCCTGAATTTAAAAATCTTTTACAAAAATTTGTTTCAATTTATTTATAGCAACAAAAATAAACTCAAAAACTGTAGAAAAATATGTTATTACAGTTAAAATTAATTTCTTATTTGATTGTTCAACAAGACTCGTTAAGATCGAAACTCGTATCCCTTAGATACGCCTTAAGATTTTATTTTAAATTAATTAATTAGTGTTTATATGTATCGTAAAGTAGAGTAAAGGTTTAATTTATGTTTGAGCTGCAAAGATAGAAATTTTAGTGTATTAAATTCTGTTTATTAAAGTTTTATTTTAAAATTATATTATATCTGTTTTGTCCGATCCAAATAAGTTGCATTCTGTAATTCGTTTGGCAAAGTAATATATTTTCATTTCTTTTACTAATTTAAAATAGAATATATTACCAAAATTAATGTAAAATATCTTGCTTTATTTTGCTTATACAACAGAGCTTATAAAATATTAGAAAGAAAAATTTAGTGAAGAAGCATTTACGTTTCCTAGAAAGTGTACTAATAAAAATTGAATTGAATAAAATGGATTTATTAATTAATATGGGTGATTATTCCAATAGAAAATATTCATGATTAAGAATTTTCTTCTGTAAAATAGAAATTAAATGCAACTGGTCTTTGATGTATCACTTAAATTACTTGTTCCTCATTATTGATTAAATTAAATTTAGAATCCAATAATACTTAATTGCTTATTCTTTTACTATTGTAAATATACTTTTTTTTTACCTTAATTGGAATACTAATTTACTTCAAAAAGTGTGAGTAGTTTCTTCTAATTATTGGATTGAATTGGAGATTGATGAAAAATCTTATTCTAAACTTTTGATGTTATTAAACATGAAATACATGGAAAAAAGTAGTTTAAATAAAATAAACAACATAGCAATAAAATCTAAAATCTTTTATATCTAAATCTACTATGAAGAGCTGAATCATATACTAAAAAGTACTCCACTCCATTGCTCATACATTGTGTGTAATCTTAAATTATAGTAATTAAAATTATGTAAAAATAATTTTTATGTTTTAAATTACTATCTGAAAAACTGTTTCTTATAGAATTACTTTCTTTTGAAAGATATCTATTTTGAATTTCGAACCATAATTTTCAATTATCCCCCCCTCCCCCCACTTTTTTTAAACTTCAATACTTTTAAAAGTTTTCCTCTTATTTAATAAACAAGAACTTAGGTGTTAAGTAATTTTAATTTTTATGATGAATTATATATATGCTTATATATATATATATATATATATATATATATATATATATATATATATATATATATATGTGTGTGTGTGTGTGTGTGTGTATACGTGTGTTGCATTCATAGAGATTCGTACATTAAGCTTTTGTTTATTTTTGTATTAATTTGTTTCTAAGTAAATCAATGGAATATTTCGAAATTCTTTTAAATCAATAAGAACGATTTTTCTTAACAGTACGACAAAAAACGTTGTAATCGGCGTGTGAGTGACTATTATTTGTTTAGCTAAACATATATTCAAGATATTTATTATCTATCCAACTCACAGGTGACACAACTCATAGGCGACTATATGATACTCCTTTTAAATAATATATTTCTTTTTCCAATAGTAGAATTGAATGATGAAAGATCAATTACTTTAAAAAACATATTTCAGTTTTCTTTTAGAACAACAAGTTAGTACTCAATCACAGAACGAAAAAATAAAATGTTTATTTCTTCGATCAATAAAAATAATACTACAATATTAATAATATTTGGTGTTTGGTAAATCACATATTGTGCTCGTTTATTGCAATCACTTCTTTAAGGCGTCGTATAAAACTGATATTTAAGTTCATTCGGTCATATTCAAATAAAATATTTACAAATACAAGTTAATCTAGTTAGACATGAAAAAGAAATAGTTTCTCTTGTTTTTGTGTCCTTTAAAATAAAATACTATAAAAACCCGTATTCACGCATACATTCATTCAATTGTAATTAAATAAACAACTTGAAAAGATTGATCTATATAGTTATACTCTAGGAAAATGGTTGCACTTCTTCTCTTGTATCTTATAGGACTTTATAGTTTGTAAACATATTCTCTGTTTAAGACTATCCAGTAACAACTAAATAAATAAGTTACAATCGCAAGTTGATCTAGATAAATATAAATGAGAGATGGTCATATTTTTATTTTTATCAACTAGAAATACGGAAGCGGAAAAAAGCAACGTTAAAGTTCAAATAACGAGGGCACATAAAGAAGAATCAAACTTCAGAGCTTTGACTCGGAGCTAAAGAAAGAAAACTAGTCACTTTCACATTCATTACGTAATACGATACGTATTACTCGATAATGATGTAATTTTTACTTGTACTTATTAATGAGTTGATTTCATAAAGATAATTAAATCCTTTTTTGACGATTGAAAATAATTAAAGTTTCCTTCAGAAGAAAGATTTTAATAATGAAATTCTCTGCATTGTTTAAATTATATTTCATCCGTTTCTACGATACGATTTTTATCATTCAAGAAGTTTATTTTTTTGTCTTCTAAACTTTTTCTCGGTACTCATGCTAGATATCATTTCACATAATTTTGTTTCCATTCTAGTAGTGAAAAGATTAATTTGTCATTAAGTTAAACTCAAAAAATGTAAACTAAAAATTTATATGAATATGTTTTAAAGAATTTAAAGTGAAGAAATTAGTGAAGTGCTTTATTAAAAGTGTCGAAAATATACATTTTTGTAAATTCATTTTTATGATTTTTGCAATAAAATGGAACTTTTAACCATAAATTTCTTTTTGGGGAGCTAAGGAAAATTTTATCAAAAAAACATTGTCTAACTAACGCTTAAAAGATCATTTTTGTGCTGGGTTTCAGAAATTAATTTAGAACTTTTTATTCTGAAAACGAATATTAATGCTTAAAATTTTTTATCAAGTTATGAATAAAGGGAAAAAACATATAATTGTTCAGTGTTTACTAGTTGTCAAAACGTTTCTTCAGTTTTATGCACCATCTCATTTTGCATTAGAATAAAAAACTTATATTATCTGTAATGATAACTTTCTGAATCTTCCACTACGTGAAACACGAAATAGTCAAATCCATATAAGATTGTTTTCATTTAGATTTTCATCAATTGATTTTAGTTGACTCTTTATAGGGTCATTTTTTCCAGTAATGGTATATTAAATATTTTTGAGATAAAGATTGATTTAAGAAAGTAAATTCACACACATTTAACTAATTATAAATAACATTAATATTATTTTATTGGGTTACTTGAATTTTATGTTTAAGACCTATGCTTTATGGAAATTATGTTTATCACCACTCATTGAGGGCTATTCAAAAGTCACTTCAAGTATTTTATCCTGTTTATGTTGCACTACAGAAAAATGAAAATATTTATAAAACAATATCTTCGCAGTTATTTATAAAATAATGTCTTCTTCACCTCCACGCTAACCTTTATTGTTTAAAAAATAATGAGGCTGGCGGTAAGTATAATTCCCACGCCCTTAGAAAGGTTAAAAGAGCTTCATTTTTGACTTGTTCCAGTTGAAAATAACTTATTTTTAGAATAATATTTTCTCTTGTAAGTAATTGAATTTTGTTCGAATTGCATTACTGCATACAGAAAAATCGCAAAATTAGAAACTAATTATTTACGATTTTTTTTTTTTGGAAGAAGTAATCGTTTTCATTCCACTCAATGCATTTTGTGGAATTAAAATTGAATTCTATGATCCAAAATATGTATAAGTTTTTATTTTAGTATTAATAATTGGGTTATTTGAAAACTATTAATTAAAATTTGGTAGTACGTTTTCTTCAAACTGATGAATTACTTCAGTATTAAAAGTTTTAAGAAGTCTGATTTTTAAAAATTCAAAAGCATTGGCGTAATATCATGATAAAACTGATATCACAAAACTACATTGCGTGTTTGAAAACAACACCATGTGTTGAATATTTTTACACCTAAGTTACATAGAAATTAGATAGAATTATTTTTATTCTTACAGATAACAAAAAAAACGTTATCTCAAAAAATTTGAATTACCAACTTGAATATACAAGTTACGTCCTCAGTTTAAATTATAACAAAATGAGAAGGAATTGAAAAATTCTGTAATTACATTGTATATTACTAGTTACTTAAAATTTAATTATTAAATAATACAGATATGTTTGAGAATGAAAAAAAAGCAACCTTACCGAATGGAACTGAATATATAAACTTTTCTTAAAGTTAATATAACTAGAAAGCTTAGTTAATAAAAGTTTATAATAATCACTTGAAAAATTAGTTGGCAAAAATGGAATTAAAAATTATTGTAAAAGTAAAAATAAATTGTTGAACATATTTATTGGTACAGATTAAGCTTACCTTATTTTAGAAAAAATTAAACTCTTCTCTGGAAAATACAATAAACGTGTAATATGTATATTTTTAAACTGTTATCCAAAAACCCTTAATGATTTACTCTAAAAGAAAAACATGAACAGAAGCAAGACTTATATATATATATATATATATATATATATATATATATATATCAAGAAAGATTATTTAGAAAGTTATGTGTTCAAAGTTTGGTAACTTTATGAGAAATGAATGAAAACGGAGATAAAACTGGTAAAGAATTTGTGGAGAAACAAATTTAAAACTGATCTTATGACATTTTGTGACCAGTTATTGAGCTTTTTAGTAGTGTTTTAGATTTCCAATGAGGATAAAACTTTTTTTTTACCCTCTGATATGATTCACAGAAATGTGCAATGAAATTGAATTGAAAATAGTGATCCATTTATCTAAAAGGCCAGAAAAAAAATACAATGCAATACAATTTGGTTCAAATGAACAAATTTTAATCGATTGCGTTAAAAAAGCAATTGGTCAGCAAATAGATTTGAAAATGATGAATTCAATATAAATTCAATGAAAATGTTACAATTTTAAAATGTTTATTATAAAATTTAATTCTTTGTGAGTTAAATGAATATATTTAAGTACTTTTATTTAATTAATAATCAAATTAATGTTAATAAATAAGCATTAAATGAAGGTTTATAGAAGGCAAAAGTTCTCAATATTGTGCATAAATGTTTTCTCCAATCTTGATTATATAAATTATTTATATTGAATGTTAGCAATACACATATTAAATGATTTTGGAAAACGAACAAAAATATTCAAAAACGTGAAACAGAAAAGTAACAATATATTACATATGTTTTAAATGTTGAATAGTTTTATTTTTGTTAAGAAAACAGATCCCAAGAACTTATATTCACATATTTTCACTTCCCAAATCACGTTAAAAATGCATCTAAATGTATTCACCACTTTTAACTTTAATTTATCTTTTTTGAGTCACTTCTTTAAGTGAATGCCACTAAAGCGTACATTTAAGTATCCTAAATTAATATAAACAAAACTTTTTAATGGATAAAATATAATGATTTAAAAATTATGGTCTTCAATAACATTGTATGATATTCAATTATTTTTAATTGATTAAAAATAATGTTTAACTAAAATATTTTAATGTTGTTTGTGCGTTCACATGAAATTTTTTTAATGTTCATATCCCGTCAAGAAAAGATTATCTAAAAGTAATGATTCTATTTTTCCATATTTTCAAAATTCAAAAGTACTAGCTATATAAAAGTATTTTCAAAAATATGAATTAAGATAGCTACCGATTGTAAATATCCCAATCCATCATTTCAGTGCAGGGTAACTCTAGCAAAAACTAAAATAATTAATTAAAATAAATGATATATACGATTGTATTCCTATGAAAAATATAATGAGTCTGTGCAAAGATTTTTACATCCATAAATTATTATTTGTGAAAATTTTGGTACATAAACGGGCAATGCACATGGAGAAAGTTTTCAAAAACAATTTCTACATAAAACTTTTTTAACCAAGCGGTAATGAAGAATATGATAATTTAAAGTTGTTTCTTAGGTATTAAGTTAAATACATTGTTCTTAGATATTTAACTTAATTGATATCCTAAAAAGTTGTAAAAAAGAAGTAAGTTTTTTTTTTTTTAAATAACCTTCGCATTGCTTTTGAAAACGAATAGTTAAAAGACATTTCGTATTATAATGTAATATTAACTGTATACTTTATTGATTAAAAAAAAGGGTAAGTGAATTTTTAAATTTTGTAGTTTTTATTTATAAAATTCTTAAGATTTCAGAACTTTAAATAAAGACCCAATTCTTTATAATTATTTGAGCAAATAAAAAGAGAATTGCTACACAGAGATAAAAACGACATATCATAAATCATAGAAACTAATGTCCTTATTTAAAATTCAAATTCAAGACATGATAAAAAAGTGTGAAAGAAATATTTATTCAATTTAGTTTCTAAAAGAAGTCAGCCTAAAAAGACGGATCAAAATGTATCTGATAATAAATCTTGATAAACAACTTTTTTAATATTCTAAAAGTTCTTAACATACCAGATAATCAACCCAAGATGCCAAATTTTTGCAATTATTGTTAGTTGCAACCTGTAGTGCTCCCTAATTCCTTTTTTTTTTTACTATTTCTAGTTTAAAAAATGATGACAACAAAGAAATTTCATCTCATGTGAATTCATTGTCTGGAAGGCCACGAAAACATAAGAGCAAAATAAATAAACTTTCTTTTCTCAGTAACATTCAATATATTGAAGGTTTTCTATTTGTTTGAATGGGCTGAATGTTTAAAATATATTTGAAGTAGCGTTTTGTGAAACCTTGAAGCAAATGTTTTCCTTTGTCATATACGAATTTACTTTTGCGTGAACGATCAGAATCTTAACACGCACGCATGTATAATCAATCATGATTGTAATGCATTTAGTTTCTTTCATAAAGAAGTTGTAAGCGAGGCCTCCTTCAAATTGAAATGACACAAACGGACCATGAAATTCCATGCTTGATGAAAAAAAATAATGCTACGAGAAGCGTGGAAATGATGTTATTATTTTACTTTCTTGCTTTTATATATATATATATATATATAATATAAGACATTTCACACTCACACACACACACACACACACACACATATATATATATATATAATGTTAATGTATACGAAATGTGCAAAAGAAACCACATGTATAAGCTAATTATAAATTACTTAAATGTTTCAAAAATAAGAATAAAATTAACATTAAAAACTATTATTCATTTAGTTATGATTCATACAACAAAATATTTTAAACGAAGTATTAAATACTCTTTATAAGTAAATCAGAAAATACTCAAGCATTGAAAAGATCATTAAAAAGCCTATTAAGAAGACTAAAGAGTTAAACATTGAAGATAAAGTGATTTAAAATGCTGTTTCTGGCTTTGGACAGAAATGTGTGGTAAAACAACATGTTTTAAGGACCCAACTAACCCATCCTCTCCGCAAATTATTTTATATTAAAAATTGATAAAAACATGTAGACAATAGAACAAGGACCCTACAATCCAATATATATATATATATATATATATATATATATATTAATTTCTCAAGCAAATTGATTTCTACATTCTAATTAAAATATGCAAATTTTGAAGAATATTAAATATGTGTGCCTAAAAAAATCTTGTTTCTAGTGAAAGTTCTTTGCTAGATTTCAGATAATACTTTTTTATTCACTAGGTTACGTTTTTAGAAAGAATAATATAGTTCTACTGTATGGTTTTAGTTTGTTTGACAACGTGTTTGAAGCTTTTATTTCTCTTTTAGAAGTAAATTATAAAGATTCAAATAAACAAATCAAATGAAATAATATCAATATAAGATTTGAATTGGAAAATTTAATAAAAAGGGTATACTGAACTAAATGCTACATATTTAAGAAGGTAATATGTAATTAGTTCTATTTGTAATTAAAGGGTAGTCAAGTGAATACGTTCTCCTTTACTTAAGATACTCAGACAGTTTTAGTTTATTAAAAATCATTTGCGTATAAAGTTAAAATTAATATCTCTTTGCTTAATTCTGAGCATTAAAAATGATCCAGTGACCTTTTTAACTCATGACATGAAACTGTTTTCTGCAATTCAACAATCCATTTACAAAGAGTTAAATTAATAAAAGTTTGTGGAGTGTTATTTCGTTTTCAACATTAAAATAATTGAAATTATTAACTATAATAATATTTTATTAAAAATTTGTTCATTTTGTGTTGTTCGCGTACAATTTATTTAATGAAAAAGAAAAACCTGTAAATGTCTAAATTTCTACTTTAATATTTGCGATTTTGTCTGAATAACTTACATATTTCTTATTGATTATGAAAGTATGATGTTCCAAGTTTTTAGAAATTTCGTGTTATCTTATTAAGATGCTTCTCCTCTCAAATGTACCAGATAATATGCTGTTATCTGGGAAATTATAATTCTTTGAAATTTAAAATCAATATTCTGAAAAATAAATTTTTGCTTCATGTTTCTAGATGGAGAAATGTTATTTTGTAATATTATCTGTATTAATTTAATTTTTATTAATTTTACTTATAGGAAGTATATTATATTCAAATTACAAAGAATAAGTTACTGTGGCTGATTTTTTTTTTTAATTTAGAGTATATGAGGTGTCATAGTAAGCAAAAAAATTATCACAATCTGGGAAATGTTTAATGTATAAAGTGATATTCTTAAAATATTTTTTTAAAGCATACTTGTTAATTTTCAAAGCATAATTCTTATAATTTTTAGTACATCTATACAGCTTGATTATTTTATGTTTAAACTATCAACTATAATTTGAAAAGATATCCTTTTGCATTAATTTTATCAATTTTCATTCATATTGTATCAAATTTAACTTAAATTATAAAATTTTCAATTAAAATGAGTTTTCGAAGAACTTCTTTTAGAAAAATGTAAAAAAGCAAAATTTTATAATATATTTCCAAAAAGGCATTAAATACTGGTTGGAACCTTAATCGTTAAATGCGGATATCTTTAAATGTAAAATAGCTTTAGACATATTGTAAGATGTTCATAAGAGGTAATAAATTAACCAGTTTATTCTCATTTCATAAATATTTTTAAAAGAGTAATTTTAAGTTAGAATACAACAGAGACTAATTCTTAATTGATATTTGAAACTAAACTTTAACAAAATGAATTACAATAAACGTGATGCTTTTTATTTAAAAAAGTGGACTTCATGAATCATTTTAATAAAATACATCACTTTTAATTCCTTCATTGAGTTCTTAAACTGCTTTCACACGATAGAAAATCTTTAACTCAAATTTCTGAGACAAAGTTCTTCGTTCAAAGAAGGATTTAATATACGCAGCAATTAATATACACAATATTACAAAAAAAATACTATTCTCAAGAAATTACTGATTTTTTAAATAGGGCATTTAATTTAGAAACGAAATGTTTACTTAGAATTTCATTATCTGAACACATAACATATATTGGCTTATTCTTCATACTGAAGCACGCGATTATAAAGACTTATTTCGCGGTATTTAAAGGAAACTAAACTCTAAAAGAGCACTAATGTGTATGTGACTTAATAAAAATGGACGAATTTAGGACTTTCGATGACGCACAAGAAAACGTTTTAACTCTTTATCAACGGTTGAGGTATACACTGTAACACTCATCTTCTGCACCGTGTCTAGAATGTATCACATGTGTTTGAATAAATGAAATTATGATCGTTAACATTGACTTTAATACTTATTTTTGAACAAAATTGATGAGCTATACTTCGTAAAAGCTTTTCAAATCGAAACTGTTTGCTTCGTAGATTGGACTTTGGCATACTTACGTTCCATAAAACTGGTTGTACCATATTTAATATTAGTGTGATAAACCTGTTCGTATTTATACTTTACAACATGAAAAAGAGAGAATTAATGGTTAAATTCATGTATTAAATATTTTAAAGCATAACAGGAGCTATATTTTTTATTGAAGAATTCGGAAAGAAAAAGGAATTGAATGTACTTGGAAAATGTTGTAGAGAGAGAGATTCTATATTTCTACATTAGTGAGCCAAATATGTGGTAAATTGCTCTAAATAATCTTCTGGAATCGAGAGAAATATCCGAAATATCTTTCCATCCCATGCAAACTTTTATGAAGTTGCCCTATATAAAAAGATAAGTTCTAAATTCAATATACTCGAAAAAAAACCTTTTTTAGCATTTGTAGCTCCCCCATTTTACTAAATGTAAGAGTATATATCTTGAGTTTATTTAATTTATATTCGCTACTATATTATATTATTCATTATATAATATAGTAGCTATATTCATTTACTATATTATATTATGCTACTATTATATTATTCAATAATATATACGGATGAATTTAGCCGAATATATACGTTGAACAGTTTCATATAGACGCCGTATTTGCATCCCCTCCTGAAGAAACTGCGGTCGCGGTAGTCGCAAACTCATGGGGGCGTTGTTTCGTCGAGTTGTTTGTTCAAGTCCTGGTGCCACTAAAGGCCCTCGTAGTCTCCTTAATTGTATTTTTATATCGTTAAATACACAAACGTGGCTCAAATTTTTTAGATCTGTCACCAATGTCCCGCCGTGTAGCCGGGGCTGATGCACGCTAAATCTGTAGAGGCTCTAAGTTCTCCCGTTGGTGTGGTGTAAATGTTTGGAGAGAGAGTTCCAACTTAGGTGCCAATGTCGTCACTTGATCGAGATTCAAAATTACGAGGCTCATCGACAATAGTCCTTGTGATGCTTTTAGTGCGAAGTTAATAAGCAATTAATCAATAAATGTAATTCGAGAAGTAACCCTATAGAAGTAATAAATTTTATGTGATTTATCAAATGCCGTATTACATGTGGTAACTCTTTGCATGGAGTAATACTTTTACGTAATGTTTTTTTAAAATGCGTACGTGTGTAGCGCATTTTGCACGCACTCGATTACACGAGTATTATTGTGTGTAGTTAAGTGTTGTGTTTCTGTGTTGCGTTACTCAATCACACACACACACTTACGATGTAGTTAAAAATATTGAAGAAAATCTGCAGTTACTGAAGATCGAGTTAACTCGTTTTGGTGCACTTTCATGCATATTTTTTGGAAAATAATATATTTTTTTTATCACTTATAAATGTTTTTTGACAATATCTATTCATTCTAAATGAAAATCGACAACAAAAAATTGATGAAAAAATCGTAGATTTTTGATTTTGTTATGAAACAATAAGAGAGATTAATATTCCATGAGAAAAATATTTAAGAGATTAATATTCCTAAAGCACAGAATTTTCATTCATAAAGTTTTCGTATTTTTTCAACTTCGAGCTTCATCAAATTAAATAATGTAATTAATTTTTTTTATAGCATATGTAATATAAAAATGATATTGATGCAATAATTAATTCCTTGTCATAGATATGAATGCCTGAATTACGTAGAGCTTTTATAATCCTGAGCATATTTTCAAAGAGTTTTCCTCTTTCAAGTTTCAAGTTAAATCCGTTTAGAAAGTATTTTTACATTAGTTTTAATTCTTATTTTAAAAAAAAGAATTCGAGGACCACTATTTAATATATTGCATTGTGAAATTTTTATTTTTATTAATTTCATTCGCGTTGTTTTTATCTTTTGCTTTCCTATCAGGATAAAAAATAATCTATACATTTTCTTTAAAACCAAATCTTTTCTTTAAAACATGAATAAGCTAAAGAATTTTAAAACTAATCTTAATATCGGATACGAGTAATTGGAGCCGTTGTTTATGAAAATGTTATCAATTTATTTATTTTTTTTAAAAAAAAGGATGTAATAATTACTTTACTGATGCAAAAGATATCTCTTTTTATATTTTTAACTACACCGTTATTGTGTGCATGTTGTATGTTTAAAATATTTTATAAATTTATAAAATAAAATGAAATGAGAAAGATATATTTTTGGAAGTTATTTGTGTGATTGAGTGTGTTTATTAACGTCGCAACACTAGAGCTATTTGAACCTTGGTCAAGTGAAGAGGGCGACACCTGACCTGGCACCCTTTCTCCGAATTTTCACACCTTGCCAACAGGAGAATTTAGAATCTCGACAGATTTGATGTGGATTTTTTGAAAGTGAACTAAGACTATTCATAAAAAGTCATGAACTCCCTAAGCACAGAATAATGTATATATATATATATATATATATATATATATATATATATATATATATATATATATAGGAACTATTATTTGAAAATAAAACGCTATAAACAAAATGTAGGTAATATTTTATAGACGAATAGTGTTATAATATTTTCTTCAATAATTCCTTGAAAGAAAATGCTCAAGTCCAAATTCTAGATTTGTTTGAAAATGAAGCAGGCGTAAATATTGTACTCAACTTGAAGACCAATTCCAAGAGAGAAAATCGCGACATGATAAGATAAGATCTGTGTCACATTCATTTTAATTAATGTAAGTACTTCACTAAGTTACATATAAAGGAGAAATATGATTAAAGTATAAATAAATTATTTTTATCTATATTTTAATTTTAGCGGAGTAATTTATTTTTATAGCTATTTATTTCTTTAGGTTTGGTTTTATTAACGTCGCACTAGAATCAACACAAGGGCTATTGGCAATGGACCTCGTATAAATATCAATCTCGTTTCTTATGCACGAATTTATCATAATTTTAACTACATTTTACATTTACGGGAGTTGTGCTACTAACAATATAAAAAAATAAGTAATCTAACATTTAATATACACTCTATAACAAACAAACAAACAAACAAAAAAAAAAAAAAAACCGACGCACTAAGAAGGAGTATCCCGATTGTAGTGAGATTTGGTATTTAAAGACATTTAGACCGAGCATGCAAATGATTAAAATTTGGTGTCCAATGAATGAATAGCGGGAGCTACAGTGCCATCTTATATACTCTCAGCAGGTGTATATAAGAAGCGATTCTTAATCAGGTGGTCAAATTTTCTGTTGCATTGGGATTTAGGCCCTCAACCAGAAGTAATGATCTGGGGTGCCATTTCCCTTTGGTTGTCATTAGAGGCTATGAATTGTCTTACAACTTGTCAAACACTTCCTTGGACAGCCAGATCTCTCTCCAATTGATTGAGGCCATCAGGGAGCTTAATCACTCCATGCCACGTCGTATGGCAGCTTGTATCCAGGCTAGAGGTGGGTCAATACTTCATTGAGCGCATTACTTTTTAACTATATAACTCTGAAATAAATCATTCAATTTTCCTGAAATTTTAATCATTTTTTTTATTCTGGACATAATTTTCCTATCCACCTATTTTTGTCTCCATCGTACAACTTCTTGGTGTGTCGTTTTTTTGTTATACTGTGTGAAATAACTTTTGCATTTATATTAAATTGTATATATTTTGGTTTAAAAAGAAGAGTTATATATATAAATATCTCATCTGGTTCATTTGACTTTTGTTTCTTTTATTACGTTAATATATTCTGGCATTTAGCCACTAAAATGCGTTTTATGAACTCTAAAATATTACTGAATTTTTCCAATTAAGATATAAAGGGAAATGCAAAAGCAGGAAACTTTTTTAACTTAATATTTCAATCACGAATACTTTCGCAAGGGTATGCGACTTTTCACAATAATGTCTATTCCAGCTTCCATATTGGTAACATAACAGCTGAATTTTGAATTCGTTTTGCTAATGATATTGTAAAAATCTCTAGGTCAGATTTATTCTCATATAAATGGGACATAGTTGACTATAATAAAAGAAATGGGTTAGAATACAAATGAATCCATTTTATTATAGATGCCTGGAGACATTAAAAAGATGCTTAGAATTTAAGTATTAAAAATAGCTTTGAATTCTTATCAAGATATTTGGTAAATGAATAACTGAATATGAAAACTTTTTTATGAAAATTTCTAAACCTTTTATGCATAGAAAATACACTTAATTTAGAATTAAGAAGGAACTTAAACATTTTTCGAAATGATTTGTTTTAAATATTGCTTAAAGAAATGGGACTTGGAACAATTTTAGCAGAATTGTTGGTTATTCTCAATTGTAAAATAGTACAGATTTTTTCATATGGAATAACAAGATGAAAAAAAAAATGCTTCTTAAAGTTAACATTCTCGTAGAATACAAAACGAATTAATACATACGTGATGCCCTCAGTTTAGATTGGGACCTCGATTACTGATGTTAATTTAGAATCTGTTATGCATAATTTACTCTAATCTGTTGTCCCATACATCTTTCAAGGTGATTATGAATTCCTACATGGTTCGAAGAGGATGATTTCCTTGCGTAACCCTTTTAGTTATTGCAGTCAAGGCATGTTTAATATTATTTAAGTCCGGGAATGTGCAGATCGGGAAAATATGTTTGGAATAATCTGTTTTTAAGAAGTGAATTTAATTCATGCTACATACCCACTGCATTTAAAATTTGTTGATATAGGACACAAAGAACGTTTGAAATTTTATACTGAATCAATACCATCATTTTATTTCTAGATGTTTGATTAATATTTTATGTTATTCTCCGAAACTATTATATTTGCGAGGTAGCACACTCACATTGTAACTAATTCTTTTCCATTTCCCAAAGAAAAAAAATTTAGCTTTTTTTTTCAAGCACCTGGAAGTTATCATTATAAATACTGACATTTATACAAAGGATAATGTGACCTGAAAAAATATTTGAATATGTGGTTTTTCTATACTATTTCCACATGTACAAATCAAGACACGTGGGAGTTTAACTCTCAGGTCTTGAACGTGGGAGGAGTTTAAGAAGTAAAAAGGTTTTTCACGTCGTGTACCCTTTTGTCGCGAAGTAAAACGTGAAAAGAGAAAGAAAATTATGTAGTACGATCACAAAATGCTTTATATGTAATATCTTGGGGAATGTAATGAATAGTTGGACATTAGGTGGGATGGAATATATTTTTGAATTGTGACATACATCAAATTATTCTTTTGAATTTTATCTTTATGTGTGGGTTGCAACACATATGATTCTTATCTATATGATTTGTAATAAAAGCAGAAACAATAATAAACAAGATTATGAAAAAGTGGATCATTAAAAAAAGGATGAAGGAAAAAATATCACAATTGATGGATAACAACGATTAACGATTTTGTGTTATATAAAACAGTAAAAAATAATATAATAATCCACATATAGTTAATCTTATTTTGACAAACAATATTTAAAAGATTTAAAAATAAATAATCTTAAATAAGGCTTCTACTTCAAAAGAGTTGCAATAACATAAGTATACCCTGCTGAACTTCAGTCTTAATGGAAAAAATAGAAATGTTAATAAATTTTCTTGCTGATATAATTAATTAAGTACTAAACCTCATTCTAACTTGCTGCTCATCAGAATTACAGGACATTGGTGTCAATACTATGCTGATAAAATCTTAACCATAAAATCTTAAAAGGATATATTAAAAACTTAAGCTCCCTTTCTTATTTTGGAAAACTGCTTAGTACATATTATGAGTAGCAATTTGGTATGCATCCCACTGATGCTTAGAATTCGCAGCTGATAGATTTGAAGTACTTTCTTTTCAAGATATTTAAGATCACACATATTATATATTCATAGAATTGCAATCAGTTCTTATAAATTCAAAATCTTTAAAAGATTAGGGGAAGTTAAATATATACCATGATTTATGTTTGTACTCGCATCGTGGTGTACTATTTATGCTTATTTTTTTGTCGCTCTTAGATATCCTCAGTTTCAAAGTCTTTTTAAAATGCTGTAAAACTTTTGAAACTTTCATACGACTAAGAAAGATCCTCTTAACTTATCTTTATGGAAATTTAGTGCTTTTTCTCACATTTTTAAAAGACTGGTTGTTTATCTTTGAATCTCAAAGGCTCAATTAGGAAAGGCTTGCAAGATAATAATGTTTTTCGAAATAGATTTTTTTACAGTAGAAAGGGAAACAAATATTTGGTTATTGAGACAGGATTCCTTTTGATATGAACAGCATGAGAAGCATATCTTTTAGATAGAATACTTACCTAACCCGAATTAAAGTGTCAATTCAAAGTTTTCTACCCTTAATTATTTTCATCAATTGTATATATACAATATACTCATCTTATCAAAATAATTTATTCAAGCAAAAAGGGAAGAGTTAAAGAAATCAAATTTATATAAATAAAAATTAAACATTTATGATAGTTGATATTTTAATATTTATAAACAGAAAAAAATGAAGAAATAGGAACTCTGTCAAAATAAAACGTACAATATGCAACTAAAAATGGATAAATAAAGAAAAAGAAACACACTTTATTAAACAACAGATACATTATTTTTCGATATAGTCTTCACCTTGAGTGGTACACTTGGTCCAGCGAGCCACAAGCTTTTTGGTAGGTGTTCGGTTGGTCGTGAAGCCACTTTTGCACGGCATCCAGAACGTCCATGTCTGATGCAAATAAACAACCTCTTAAAGCTTCCTTGAGCGTTCCAAAGAGATGAAAGTCTGAGGGAGCGAGATCTGGGTTGTATGAGGGTGTTCCAATTTCTCAAAGCCCAACCTGTTGAATGCTTCAAAGGTGTTTTGGGCCATATGAGCCCGAGAGTTGTTTTGCAAAAACAAAACTTTCGTTGAGAGTAAACCACGCAGTTTGTTTCGAATTGCAAGTTTCAGCTTATTTGCCAATAAATCACTATATCTCACTCTATTTATATAGTCCCTTTATCCAAGTAGTTGACCAATATAGGGCCTTTTTCGTCCCCAAAAAGGGTTAGCATCACCTTCCCAACCAATGACGATGTCTTGAATTTTTTCGTTCTAGGGATCCTAGGTGTTTCCACTCAATACTCAGGCGTTTCGATTCGGGCTTGTGGTGATGTACCCACGTTTCATCAACGGTCACTATTGTGCTAAAAAATGCATCGTTTTCTGCGTTGAAGCGATCCTGTTGTTGTAAGCGTTGACTGATGTGAAAAAGTTTGGTTTTGTTTGTTGTGGTAAGCATTCGTGGTACCCATTGCGCACACACATAATGGAATTTAAATTCGCCATGAATAATTTGATAAGCAGAAATGTGACCGATGTTTGAAGAAGATTCGACCTCATCAATGTTAACTTGACTATCTGTCGTAACCATCTCTCGATAGTACGGAATGTTAGTGTCAGGGGTCAAGGTTGACGTAGCCCAGATTCCTCTTTTTGTGTTACTTTTGTTCGGCCGCTTTTAAACATTTCGATTCTCCCCCACCCCAGCTTTTATGAGAGATAACACATTTTCCCCGAATTGTGATTAAAGTCTACTGTGAATTTCTACACCTTTCACTCTCTGACGACAAAAATCTGGCCATTCCTCGTTGCTCCTCGTTGGTGCAATCTGAAAATGGAGCTGACATGCTTATACTGTTGCAGCTAGATGGCAACTGACGCGATCGTGATTAAATTCCACTCACGTAATAACAGGCGCACCAACTCAACGCATGCGGCTGCCACCTATCTTTGTTTATTAAAGTTATAAGATGAAAAGGGGAAGTAATTTTTGACTTGCCCTCGTATATATATATATATATATATTTATATATAAGAATTAGAATTATAAACATTCTTTAAACAATTATTTAGATTTTAAGAATTATGATTAAAATATGAACCCCTATATCTTAGGGAAAAACTGAATTTTAGACAAGAAAATACCTTTTGGAAAATTCGAATCAAATAAGAAAAGGAAGAATCGAAACAAAGGTGAAATCATTTAATTTGGTGTCTCAGGCTCTGAATGAAGAATTCATGGATAAGCATACTTCAATGGATCCAAACCATCCACTTAGCAATTATTTTATATATACTGCTGTTTGTAGAAAATGCAACACCATGAAAGAATCATCAGAATCAAATGAAATTTAATGCAGAAACGACTTGTACTGATACAAATAAATGATGAAATTTTCAAAACAAGAGAAACAAATTAAGCGTCCGAAATCAGTATTTGGTGCAGCCACCATGCGCTGCAATAAGTGCTGCTATACGACGTGGCATGGAGTCAAACAGATGTTGAATATCTGCTTGAGGAAGAGAATTCCATATCGCTGGTATGCGCAACCAAAGTTCGTCTTTGGAAACTGCAGGACGCGGATCACGAGCGAGACGCCGACCAACCATATCCCACACGTGCTCAATAGGCGACATATCCGGTGAATAAGCAGGCCAAGGAAGAAGTTGCATGCGTTGTGCTGAACAGAAGTCTCGAACAGTCCGCGCAACATGTGGGCGTGCATTATCCTGCTGAAAGATAGCTCCAGGGATGCCTTGAAGGAAAGGAACGACTTCGGGCTGTAGCACTTCACGGACGTACCTGTTGCTATTGAGATTACCCTCAATTCGTATCAAATTGGATCGTCCATGATACGAAATCGCACCCCAGACCATAACTCCGGGTGTTCGACCACTATGTCGTTCAATAATACACTCAGGAAGGCAGCGTTGACCAGCATAACGTCTAACACGAACACGGCTATCATGGGTCCACAAATTGAAGCGTGATTCATCTGAAAAGACAACTTGGTGCCAATCAGCTCGCCTGTCTCTGTGCTCAAGAGCCCACTGCCGACGCAGCCGTCGATGATTCGCCGTGAGGGGAATCCTGTATAAAGGCACCCTTGCACGCAATCCACGGCGCAGCAGACGACGACGAATTGACGAAGCCGACAATTGTACACCTGTAGCAGTAGACCAACGTGCTGCCAGCTGCCTGGAGGAAGCTGTGCGATCATTCACCGCCAAGCGGAGCAGGTGTCGATCATCGCGCTCTGACGTCACCTTCTGTCGTCCAGTGCCTGTTTTTCGAGTTGTTCGGTGCTCGTCGGTCCACTGCTTCCAAACTCGCATCACTGTGGAACTGTTCCGCTGCATACGAGCTGCTATTGCGCGATAGGAAAATCCTCCTTCTCGAAGGCCGATTATCCTCCCTCGTTCAAACTCCGTAAGTTGCTTGAATTTCTTATTCTTCCGTCGTGGAGGCATACTCAGGTCTCACTAAACGTTTGCCACTAACAAATAATCATAGACTTTTTTCAACGTCCCGCTACAGCACTTTATTTATACGCTTTCAGCATCAATTCAGAGGGCGCTGCACGCGCCGCGCACGCGCGATGGCTCTGAAACTTTATTAATTTGCATAATATCCTATAATTGACATTTGCTGCGAATTTCATTTGATTCTGATGATTCCTTCATGGTGTTGCATTTTCTACAAACAGCAGTTTATATAATAAAAATAGGTAATACTTAAAATCGAAAATACTAAATATGGGGGAATAAAAATAAAATTTTCCAAGATATTGCGCACAAGAATGCATTAAGAATTAAGAATATAAAATAGAAAATCTTGTTTAAAGATAATTACTTCTGAACTAATATATTTAAATCAAATATTCACAAACATATCTTATAATTAAGCACAGAAAGGAATTTAAATTTAAAATTATAATACAAATACTCACATATGCTTCAAAAGCACTTATATCAAATGATGTCAGTATAAAAAATCCCGCAGAAAATGACAAAATTTTAAGAAATACTATAATAATTTCCCAAAAATAGCAACACAGTAAAATTAACAAAATATTTTTCAAAAAATATTTATTTAAATTTAATTATTATATGATGCCTAATTAATATATTTATTAATAAAATAATTAAATTCCAAAATAATACACGAAATTGCCATCTGCAGTATATAAATAGAAGAAGTAATCCAATTGCTTAAAATTTAGTAATGTAATTACACAAAAATATTTAAACTATTCATGAATGTTTTTTAAAATTGAGCAAAAAATATTTACTCCATCTTATAATTGTCAATTTTTAAATGGATTTTTAAAATTATTAGGAAATCCAGCTCTAATATAACGCTTGTAAAATTTATTAAAATTAGCTATCACATCTAATATATTCCTAAGTAAATTTACGTTAGATATAAATAAATCTAATATTTTTGTATATTGCATTATATAAATTACTATTCAAGTAATGTACCTTATTCACATGAAAATTCAATAATTCTCTTTTTTCAAAAATATTGCTGCAAATGTTACTATCATTAATTTTAAATTTAATATTTAAGAACTCACTTTCTATAATATTATTATCAATTTGAATTAAATTTAAATAGAAAGGATGAAAAGGTAATTTAGGTTTAACATATAAGGTTATAATTATTTTGAAAAATAAAAAAGATCTTATTTAAATCTAATTAAAATACAATTATTATTATTCATAGAGCTCTGTTGATAAAAAATGTAAATAGATATTCGTCTACCTATTACTACCTGGTCTTTCTTGTCTTATATCTTTAATTTGTTTATATTTTTTTTTTATCATTAAATTAAATAAAATTATCTTGAAGTACTGAATTAGCTAAATAATAAAAATTTTCATAAGAAATAAGTTAATAAAAATTATAATTCTTAAAAATGACTTAAGGTTCCCTACTAAAATCATCGATATCAATCAAATTAAGTAGATATTCAAAGCAATGAATAGAGAAAATATCTTCGTTTTTATGAATTTCATTATGTCGTAACTATATCTAAAGGTAGCAGTCTTATTAAGATTATCTTTAAGTCCTGGTAAAATAGTTTATAATATTTTAACTGCTTTTGTAACATAAATATTAAATCCATTTGTCATTGGGCAAAATTCAGAAGGTACCTATTGAAATTCAGCAATTAAAAAACATATATAGTTTATATTGTTAATTTGAAAATCTACTTTTTCTATTAAAAAGCAGCTATCCTATTATTAATTTTTCTTTCATTATTTTTAAATTGAATAAAGCATTAAATTTTTTTTTCGAAGTGTTTACTTATCTTTTTCAATACTCAAGCTTGCAAAATACTTTTCTTCAATTTTTAGATATTGAAATTTTTAATTTCCTTATTTCTTCTATCAATACTTTTACTGAACAACATATTATTTTTCATTTAATTTACATGTTTTCAGAAATTTATCTGTAAAATATAAGGATTTTCTTACATCGTTAACTTTGTGTAATTATTTTTATTCATTTCCAATTAATATAGCTTGGTATGTGTGATTTTTACTCAATAGTATAATGTTTCCTTCCTTAATACATTATTTAATTTTTTTAGATATATTTCCCAAACTGTTCTTAACTTTTTTATGCATATATATATATCCATACACTGTGCGAGTATGTGTGTTTAAGTGTGTTTATATGTTCAGAATAGCATCTATTTTATTAACTTATCTTCGGTTAGTGATTCATACATTTATGAAATATGTTCATTTATTTTTTAAACACTCGATATGAAATTTTTAAGCAATTTGATTGTAAATCTCTTAAAAATTTTATGTTATGATAATATGTAAGATTAGAGTTTTGTCGCACTATTAACAACAGTTCAATACCAACTCGTACAGTTAACTTCTAAAATTATCAAAACATCATGGATAGAGAAAAAATCATTTTTGGTAAGAAGATTTTTTTATCTATCTGAAACCGTGTTTAACAGAGTACTTTTTATGATACTTTTCGATTTCATGTTTATGGTAATATATCGTTTAAAACTATTTTATTTGTTATTGATCTTACAAACATAATGCGTCTTGAGTCCTAATTTTGAAAATATAAAACTACTTATCTCCTCTTCATAATATTTTCAAATGTGATATCAAAAATTAAAAATAATTGATATTTTTATGAAACATTCACTAATCTGAAAGAAACAAGTTTTTCATCTGGAATCACTATTTTCAGTATTTTGTTAACTCAACATATAATTCTGTGGTAAAACTTCCGATAAAAATGTTTTCAATAAAGAAAATTTAATTTTTAAATGTTTAATAAGTCTTTGAGTTTTGTGTGGTCTTTTTTAAAATTCATATTTAATAGTTTACTTTTTACACACATTTTTCTTATGTATTAATCGTTTTTTTATATGTATGTTCTTATTTCATTTCTCAAGAGATTAATATTTTCTTTAAGATGTGGTAAGAATTCTTGATTTCTTGATTATGACAAATATCATTCGCTTATTTATTCTTCTGAAAAATTTGTAATAAAATCAATATGTGAAAAATAAAGCGAATAATGCAAAATTGATACTTTTAGCCGAAATAAATGGCATATATTTTTGCATGATAAGCTTTTTACTATTATCAATAATACATTTAAATTAAAAAGATTCTTTGACTATATTATCAACCCTTTTGGATGTTAAGTTATTTTTTTAAAGAATAAGCGAAAATAAAACAGAAAAAGCTAAAGGAAAAAATAATAGATTCTTGTTTTTGAATTTTAAATGATTTTAAGTATTTATTTATAATTCTTCTTATTGTTATGTTTCAATGACTTCTTCATTGTAATTGTACATTCATTTTTCTTTTTTTTTAGTGGGTGATGAAGTTTGTATAAAAGAACTAGGTTGCTTCAAACTCTCTAAAGATTTCTATCACCCACAGTATCGACCATGCAACGTATTACCTGAGCCTCGCAGCCTTATTAACACACGTTTTGTTCTGTTTACGAGAAACAATGTACATCAAGGAAGATTTATCAATGCCGACAATGAGACAAGTATCAGGGAATCTGGATTCAATGCCAACCATACTACAAGATTTATTGTACATGGTTACCAAGAGAATCCATTACACGATGCGTGGGTTTTGGTAAGCCTTTTTGTTCTATCCATTTCCTGAGATAAATTTCTGTTTTATTAGTCATGTACAAAACTGAATTTATACAGTAGTGCTTATTATGTTGTTTAAAATACTAAAAAAATCTATCTTGTTTTGAATACTTTTTGATAAATGTGGCTTGGTTTATTTAACAATGTTCTATAAATTTTAATGTTACTATTTTAAATTTTTAAAAAGGTAAAATTTATTTGATGAATTTTGCGTTTTTCTGAAAATTTTGTCGAAATGGTTCGTTATTAGAAATTGTTTTAGTGAAATAAATAAATGTATATTAATATATACATTTATGTAATATATAATAGCTTCAAGAAATCTGACTGAGAAAAATAAAACAAGATATAAAATTTTATAAAAACCAGGCACATTTTAGAATGGAATATTAACGTTTTACATTGAATTAAAAAAAAATTATAAGTTGTAAATACTAATATAACCTCATGTAAAAATAAGAGTAACGTTAGTATAAAATAATTAAGCTTATTTAATCATTTTTCTTTCTAAAATGTGCCTTTTGAATGAATGCTTTCGATTTTATTAATAGAATTAGATATACATATATTGCTGCATTTAGCTAAAAAATAAACAAACTGTCTGTATTAAATTTTTGTATGTCTGAGATATGTCTTATATTGACAAAGTCAATAGCTATATCCGGTATATGAGTTTCTAATGAGACATTTGTTGAATGAAACCATAAACACATGAGTTGTTTTGTAGAAAGATCCAATTTCCGTTATAGATACCCAATATCATTGGATGCTGATGTTCAGAAAGCGTATCTTATGATAGCTCTCGGAGTTAATACGACTATTGACAAAGAGGTATTCACTGTACCGTTCCATATCGAAAACAACTTATATCGTTACGGAACCATAGTTAATACAGCAAAATATATAGTTTTGTACCACTCAAGTCATTCAGTAATGTTTGACTGAGAATAAACATTTCGTGTCGAATATACACAGTTGTCCAAAATAATAAGTTATATCCGAAAGCCGAGCATTATAGCGAGTGATGAGAAAGCATGTTTTCGTTCTTCGGAAAATAGTGATATTTTTGTTTACCTTTATCAAACAAAACTCGCGTAGTACAATCATACACAAACATATTGTCGAAAATGTCCATAAATGTGTAGATATACAAACAAGCAACAAATTTTTATTCACATACTTTCTGTGGAAGTTTTTATCATCTTCAAGCTAGACTAACTTTCCTTTATTGTATGTTTTAAGGCTTAATACTTTAAAGGATTTTTAAGAGATATTATTTTTAAGTTTTTCAGTTAAAACATTCATTTATTTATTTTAGTACCCTAATATATTTTTAATTAAATAAGTCATATTAAGAGAACTTCAAAATTCTCCAGCTGTTTTATTTTCAACATTAATTTTCAATTGTATCTCATTCTTCTTATTCATTCAACATTAAATTAAAAAATACATTCATATTTTTACCATAGATATTTATATTTGTAATGAAATTTTTATTACTTTTATTATTTGTCAAAATTTTATTGGTCAATTTATGAATTTGATTGTAAATATTCCATGAGTGGGTGGGGCATCTTAATGCTTCTGTAAAATGGAAATTTGGTTCATTTGTAGGTAGATCGTTAGATTACGAAGAGTTTGAAAATTTACTGTTTACTTTTTCCAAAAATATTAATTTATGAAAATCTAAGTAAAAGTGTTCTTTAACTTTATCAATTATTATTTACATTTAGAATTAAATTGTTTCAGATTTTAAAAATTAATTTTTCTTCTATGAAATATGGATATTCTATTTAGTCTTTAATTAATATTTTATTTAGACTTACGAGTTTATATCAGTCTAATTTAAGTTCTTTAATTGTAAATGAACTGATCAATATAAACTGAATGAATTTTTATTCTACGTAAATCACACCCATATTTTTTAATCTTATTTCATACGGAAATCAAACACGTTCAATTTGAGCCTTAAGTGACTCGTGATATGAATCATTTTTTTTGTTGAAATTTATACAATTGAAAAGTTTCCATCATGATAGATACGATTTCACTCTAAGCATTTTCAATCAGTTTTTTAAAACGTTTTTCTGAGTTTCACTTGGTGTGTGTGTGAGTGTGTGTGTCATCAAATTTTCGATCGTTAATTTAACCAACTTCACATCAAGCTAGAGCTTTGGAATTTTGAGAATCGTTCATACTCGCCTAACAATGCAATATTTAGACGTTTGCGAGAAGTTTTAACTAATATTTCAATAATTTTAATAAGTCAAAATATTCTTTCCTCTCGGAGCTTTTAGGATTGAGGAAAAAATTTCTTTCCCTCTCTGAGAACACCGAGCACTCCCCACGCCGCATGAGGTATCGTAAGACTTTTGTACTCACAAAGGGGAGATACTATCTCCGAGATAGTAAGGGTTGCTAACTTTTAGTCTGTAATCATTCGCAAGAAAGAAAGTTTCCAATATTTGGCGCCATGTCTTATCACAATAATTTTTTCTAAATTCTGGTTCCCATTTTTTTTAATAGAATGACTTACAAACTTTCAAATGCATGTTTTGATTTTGTGAGTATTAATTATGAATTTTTTAATCCGCTCACAAATGTCTTTTTTTAAGTAAATTTTAAAGTTAAAAATAACTAACAGTTTTAACTAATATTTCAATAATTTTCTCTAATAAACTTTGCCACCATATAAAAACGTTGGTTTTTATATCGAATTATTCAATTTCATGTACTATTTAAATCTGTTTTTAATGTGAGTAATTTTTGTTCTGACGTCTGGTACATATAATATTTCAATTGCGGCTTTCTATACAATGACAGCTTTCGAAAGATCAAGAAATGTAGGGAGAAATGTACAGATCTGAATGATGACTATGTACAAAAGTCTTAAGAATAATAAATAAAAATTAAGTTTCTGTATCGATTATTTTTAGAAATAATCAAAATGTTGCGCTGCCCCGGGATAATAGTTAAACCTTTACTATACTGAGTGTTACTTCGTTCTACAGCTCCTCCAAACCAACCAAATTAATATTCATTGCTGAAATTTATACATAAGAATAAACTAATATTCAGATAATAAATATAATCCAGATATTTCTGATATTTCTTATTAATTAAACTTTTACACTACCCCCTCATATAATGAAAGACAGTTGTTTTATTGAATAAGACAAATTTAATAAATTATATCAATTTTTATTTAAAGATTATTTTAAAATTAACTATACATAAAATAAAACTTAAATTGAATAATATTAGTATTAGAAAAACAAACTTAGTTCTTAATATGTATATTTACTCCACCAAACATTAATTCAAAAAAGTTGTAACAAAGCTATATTCATACAACCTAATATCTTGATTTAGTGTATAAAATGTAACACAAAAAATGACTTTTTGCTTCGTATTAGAGTTCTTTATGTTTCCTTCTTTACTTAAAATGACCATATTACGATATAACTGAAATTAAAATACATCGGCTTGACAAGTACTTATGGTTGGTTACAGAACACTCTTAATGTCTTATTACGTGATAAGGGAGATAAAAAATATTTGTTTGAATTTATTCAATTTCAGACATTTTTCGCACTTTTTTACTGTTTTTTATTTTAAAATTATTGCTTGTTTTTGTCTATCTTTAAAATCTAATTTGATTTTAAATTTCTTCTAATTATAGATATTGCCGTGCTAAAATTAGTTATATTTGTCACATGTGCATTTTAAACTTGTAAATATATTGTAATATATAAAGCAATTTCGTATTAAGAAATATGAATTTATATGGGAAGCTTTCTTAGTTTCAAATGCTATTTCGTATGTTATACAAATAACGAATGAAATACCAAATCAGTCAACACTTTAAAATTAATTAAATGAATATTTTTAGAAGTAAGTTTTCTAAAATGATTCGATTAAAGAAGCAAAAAAACCTTCTAGTATAAAAAATGCATGATTTCAGTTTAAGATCGATATAAAAAAGCTTACAACTGAATTTAGAGTTAGATTATGCTTAAAAATTGTCATTTTATTTGACTGAATATATGTTTAAGTTCAAAGAAATTGTTATGATCTTTAAGTTGATCAAAAACTTACGCAAAACAAATCCTAATACTATCAAATTTCTTTGTTTTAAGAAACAGTTTCTGGAATTCAGTATAGTCTTGTTTTCTTAGAATGAAAGTGATTAAAGTATATTTACATTTTCCAATTTCAAACATTTCTTTCGAGAATTATATATACACCCCAACATATAACAATCTAAAAAGATACAACTCTAAATCTATTATTAGAAAAAAGTAAATACTCAAGGTCATCATTAAAATACAAATTAATAATTATACAAATCATATAAAAATTCATTTAAATAACTAATCAATCAAAAAATTTAAAACCAAAAAATCAAAACAAACTATTATAAAACCTAACAAATTAAAAGAAAGTAAAGGGAAAGAAAAGCAAAATTTTGATTAAAGGAATTAATGCAATTTATATTGTTTCATACTTTGTAATTAAATAATGTATATTTATACTAGTAATTATTTATCAATGCATCTCATTTCAGTGAATTATATTATAAAAAATATCGTAACAAATTAAAAATCAGCAAATTCAGAAAATCAACCAAGGAAAAAGAAGGTAAGCATAGTAAATATCTTCAATTTCACGGCAAAAAAAACAAATTACATTTACCAGAACATTTAATATATTGTAAAACTAATTAAAAATCTAAAAAAACGTGTTAACTTAGTTAAATGAAAAATCAATCAAAAATTTAAGCATTCTAAAACAAAATGTAAAATAAAATATTTACCAATGTCACATTATCTGAATAAAATATAGAAACCTTATAAAGAAGACAAAAACAAAATCAGAAATTAATTAATTATCTTATTCTAAAAATCCTTAACAAATTGCAAAAAAAAAAAAAAACTTAATTACTATTAAAATCTTTCTAAAAACATACAAAACAATACACAATTTCAAACTAATACGCGTACCTATTCTACTCTATGAAAGATTTCTCCGCCAAATTAAAAATTGATTTAAGTGAAACCATACAAGTAAATTGATTGATTTAAGGAAACCAAAAGAATTTTTTTTAATTTGCTTCAAAAGTACTTGACAAAAATTATAGAAAATATATTAAATAAAAGATATATAACAAATTTAAAACCCCCAAATATTAATTAATACATAACATCTTCTAAAATGAATAATAGGTCTTAAATAAAGTTAAAATACGCTCACATGTTAAAATGTTAAACTACAAATATTAACTAACTAATATATATATAGTATATATATAGAGAGAAATATATAAGAGAAAGAATATATATATAAATATATATAAGAAAGTATATATGGAGAGTATATAGCATATATGATGATATATATGAAGAGAAAGATAGAGAGAAAGAGCATATAAGAGCATATACATATAGGTTATATATGTAGAGATATATATGGTATATAGCATATATAATTTTGGCTGCTATGGAAAGAAAGGAAAAAGAGAATAAAATATTTTTCACAAAAAATTATTTTTTATTGTGAAGCTAGTGAATGAGTTGCATTTTTATGTTTGCCAGTTTTCTACATAGATAAAGATCAGATGATTTACCGACTCTGCAGCATGCGACATATAACTGTCCATGAGAGAAGCATTCGTTTTCTAAATTCAAACAGCACACTTTCAAAGATTGTCTTTGTTCTTTTCTGATAGTTATAGCGAACGTAAGGCACATTAGAAATTGAAGTCGTTTGATCTTGAAAGCCATATTTGTTGTATTAATGAATGATATCCGTGATAGTAGAACATTTTCATCTTCATGGGGTCCAATCAGAATTATTGCTTCGATTAGATTTTTCAGCTTTTTTTTAAAATTAATAATCGTGTAATTATAATTGTAAAATTATCGCAAATTATAATTATAAACTGTAATATTTATAATATTAATTATATATAATTATTATAAATATATATAATCATACATTATAAAAAATTATTAATTATAATATAGGATCTTAAATAATTATGTCTAATTAATTTTATTAATATAATAATGCTAAGTACTTAGAATAATTAATTATATTATAACACTTTTAAATTACTTAAATTTGTATAGTATCTAAAATGTAAAGAACATCATAAGTATTTGATACTTATATTAGAAATATCATATATATA
>BMAW01084364.1:382647-460162 GCA_019974015.1 Nephila pilipes | reverse complement strand
CATATAGTTCTGTAAGAATTACACAAAAAAAACCCTAATTTTCTTAAGAATAGTTCCGTGAAGGAGGATAAATTTATTCCAAACTGAATATTCTGTCAATCTATTTTAAAATTAAATCTTCATCCATGTGTGAATGATCTACCTTAAAATATCCTATTAGAAGATACCATGAGAAATTTGTGATCACGGTAGCCCAGTGGTCATGGTCGCGGACCCGCCGCTGGCTTTTTTCGTCGAGTCGCGGGTTCGAGACTTGATATCACTAAAGACTTGCTGTGTAGTCGGGGCTGATGCACGTTAAATGTGTCGGGGCCCAAAATCCTCCTCTTAGCGTGGTGTGGAAGTTAGGAGAGGGAGGTGCCAGCTCAGGTGTCGTCCTCGTTCCTTGACCAAGGTTCAAAATTACGAGGTCCGTCGCCAATAGCCCTCGTGTTGCTTGCAGTGCGACGTTAATAAAACCAAATCAAATAAAAAGCCATGAAAAATTTGTTCATGGCAAAGAGGAATTTAGTGATTAATGAGTAATTTTCTTTGTTTTGATTAATCAGCGTTACACAAAAGGTTTTCAAATGATGATTACTGAATAACAGTGCGAAGAATATAAAATAACATAATGTATTCGTGTTGCTTTTGTTGCTATAACATAACCTAGAAATTAAGCTCTTAACTATGTATTCTGGGTACCAATTTATGTTTGATATTTTGAAATCCAATCTTTCGAAATAAGATAATAATAAAAAAAATTGAGATTATTAATGTTTTCATACATAATTCACTCTGGCATAATAGAAGGTGCTGCATTACATTTAATATAAAATACTGGATTTTATGGTATAAAGGAGGAGTATAAAATGTCTCTGAATGTCCTTCAAATTTCCGGTTATGTTTGAATTTTAATATATCTGACCCATTTCTCTCAGTATAATGTTATTTAACTTACTATTTTCTATGTTTCCTTCACAGCATAATTTATATAACTTTATTAACACATGGCACTTATCTGGTGTTCGACATTGACATTTACTCGTACTTATCTAATTCATATTAGTATATATTTAACTCTTACAAGCTGCGAATGACGAGGAATTCTATCTTATTTACTCGCAAAGTTAGTTAAGTAAATATATTACTCTTAAAGTAAATTACACTGAATTTTCATTTTTTTTCTCGGGATTTTTCATGATTGATTTAAGTGTTACTTATTGTTATATACCATTATAAGTCATACATATCCTTAACATAAAGATTAATATTGGTGATTAGTAACATTTTAAAATGTCTTAGAAAGTGAAGTATTCAGGTTTTCTAAAGCGTTCTAACCCCCTTAATCTATCTCTTAATTTTTTAAATGTGCTTTATTTCATGACATTTTAAAGTTTGCATTTGGTTACAGAAATACGCTATTTATTGAAGATTTAAACTTTTTAATCTATAAAGGACCCTGAAACTTGATGTTTATAATTGATGACGCATTAATTTGTTTTGAATCCTAGAAAATATTACAAAGTGATAAACAACAATAATATTTACCTTGAAAACGAAACTAGTAAAATGTGTTTTTAGTTTTTTTAACGTCGCACTAGAGGCAACATGAGGGCTATTGGCGACGGACCTCGGAATTTTGAGCCTGGGTCAAGTGACGAGGGCGACGCATGAATTGGCACCCCCTCTCCTAACTTCCATACCATGCCAATGGGAAGACTTTGGGTCCCGGTAGATTTAACGTGCATCAGCCCTGGTTACACGACGGGTCTTTGGTGGCCAGGGATCGAACCCGCGACTGAACGAAAACCGCTGGACACGAATCTGAAACCATGACCACTAGGCTATCGCGGCCTCAGTAAAATATGTACTAAGGACTTGTCATTACAATAACTATGATAATTGACATTTGAAAAATATATTTCAGATTTTACGCTCTTAAAATTTTTAACCAATATCAAACTACTCTTTTTTGAAAACCTTACAGCTGCTATGTAAAACTATTGAGTGAAACTTATAAAAGTCATTGTAATCATGGAATTTTAATTATACACTTTTTATGAACAATTTTGATGACTGCCTCGGGTGAATGATTTCGGAAAAACGGTGAGTTCTTCCAATTTATACTAAATATTTTCAACGAATAACCAAATAAATTGATGGAATAAATATATATAATTATATCTGAGCAATTTTGAAAAAATCATAGGCTTCAAAGGCTTTTGGCGATAAATATAATTATTATTTAAAAGGTAAGGACTATTTCTTCTTCAATTGTTGTAATAAAGTAAACTATCTAATTATCTCAAGAAGACTAAAATGTTTTTGAAAAAACGTTGATTTATAATTAATATTAATTGACCGTTAATTAAGTTTCCTTTTGTTTTAGATAATGATGAAGGAATTTCTTAATCAAAATGATACAAATGTGGTAGTCGTAGATTGGAGCAAAGGAAGCCAGGCTCCTTATATTCAAGCAGTGGCTAATGCAAGAATTGCCGGAGCTGAAATTGCAAGAATGGTTAATGCCTTAAAGGTTTGTGTTTCTTGTGATATTTAGAAAATATTTAAATGTTTCATTTCTTAATTGTTAAATTGATAAGTATTCGACTGGTTTTTCGGGGTTTTTTTTACGTATAATGCCTGAATACCTAAATCGCATTTGAGTGTATTTGTATCAAAATAAAATGTACTTAAATGGTGATCTATTCATTTCTTAGTGGGTACTTTTTTCTGTAATCAATGCATGGGTTTAAAAGACCATTATTTTTTTTTTCTTCCATACGATGGAAAAAAATTTGCAATAAAATGTTATGAAAAGTTTTTAAGTGAATTTTGAATTTAAGATATATATAAATATAAATTATACTGTACATTATTATTATTAAATGTATTCAAGATTTCATTCAAATGTGACTGCAGAAAATTCATTAATGTTAAACTTTTAATGTTTTTGAGTTAAATCAGGCAACATAGCTATTAACTTTTAATAATACATTCAAAATAATTTTTATGAATTAAATGAACTTTTAATGTAATAATATTCTTGTTTTATACATTTCAAAGGATTGAATCAACTTTATTTAAGTTGTTTCTCCCCCCCCCATTTTTTGCCTTTATATTTTAAGTTTCATTGCTAATCTCTATTGCAATATCAATATAAATTGATGTCGGCTACTTTCAGTTAATATTTTATAACATCTACTTCCTGATATTCAGTATAAACACTGATACTTAGTAATTTATGTTTAAATATTTTAAAAATAGGAGGAAATAACTATATTACCATTCATTTATATTTGACAGAATTCTCTTTCCCAAACGATGTGATCTTCATTAAATTATTATGATTCAATATTTTTATTTGTATTCAGTATTCTTAGATCTATCAGTTAGTGTTGTTTTGTATCTTAGAAATACTTACCAAAATATTTGACCCATTCAAATAATAGAGTAATTTAGGTTCTACAGTTTAAATAAAAGATTATCCATTCATTCAATAAAGATGTTAGCAATCGTAGGTCAAAGTATATGATATTCATGAAGCAGAGGTCCTCACCTTTTGAATAAAAAAATAGCATGAATTAATGAAGTTGGCCTGCGAAGAGAACAATACACGCTATTAATTAGGCGGGTCAGAATGTTTTAACCATGGAAACGAAAATCACGAAACTACTACAATTCAACATTCCATCAAATGAAAATTATGGGTTCGTAAGCTATTTTAAAAGTGTTCACGCATCAACACAATACAATTGGAATTTTGACATTTCACTTGGGCGTTCAGTTTCTGTGTCCTAGTTACTGAATCGAAAGCAAGGCATTTTAACATCAAATTAGGTTAGTAGTAGCCAAATAAGGTTCAAAATAGCCGAGAACGCGAATTTTAGTCACAGATTAGGGTAATGGTAATTAAATAACGTTGAAAAGTTTTGAAAGTGCCTTCACTAGGGAAAATTAGAATGTTCGAAATGGTTCCCCCGATAAATACTATTTTAACTGACGAGAATAAAATCCAAATTATAATTAAATAATTGTTATCAATATATCTTGTGCAACTCTTATCTCTCATATTTGCTTGCACCATCGAGAAAATTCAAAATATATTTTTTATCATTTTTATTTTGCAAAACTATCTAAAGAATTAAACTAAGAAGTTTATTTTTATGATATACTTTAAAATCTGAGACTTTGTCTGATTAACGCTGTATTTAAACTCATATGTCTCCTTCAAAAATTTTAAATAATAAGTTTGATTTCCTAAACTCTTAGAGGAAATAAATTTAAGCTACTCAAGATGTATAGTGATATTAACTTCATAATTCTATATTTATTATAGACAATTATCTAAGAAATTATCCATTTTACAAATTTTGTGTTCCATGGAATAAATAAGATGCGTTGAATAACTATTTTACATCTTATGCAGTTTTTAATCGTAATATGCTATACTTCGTGAATGTTTAAACGAACTTTTTTATGTTATTTTAGATTTTATTGATTTTTTTTTTTTTTTTTTTATTTACTTTCTTTACCTTGGAAATTGAACGAGATTATTTTCAGCTTTCGAAAAACTACTGATATTTGAGATATTTGAAAAACTCTAGGCAATTTGTTAGTTGTTCCAAATTTGTCTTCTAAGAAATTATATTACCTTTTTATGAAAATCTGCCATTATAACGAACACAAGTCGAAAGAAATCTCCTTTCAACTCCTGTTTCTTAAAATACCATATTGTTCGGAATTTATTTCCAATTTCTCTAATTAAGATATTGTGAATGCATCTTAAAAATTAATTCTCTCCATCTTAAAAAGTAGTGTTCAAAGCCTTAAAATTATATACTTTATATAAAAATGATTAAAAAATTTATAAGGAATATGTCGATAAAACCTTTTCCGTTACGTAAATATCGATTATTATATTTGCAAAAATGATAAATTAAGGGTGAATATCATTCATTTCCTTCCTTATGTTTTACAGAAAAATATTTTTGTGAGTTATAATAACCAGATACAAAATAATTAATTTTATGTTAAAAATATGGTACTGTTTCTACGCTTTTACATTACGTAGATTTAAAACTCCATTCATACTATGACAAATTTTCAAAAATACAACTTTTTCTTAGAAATTTGGAAATTTGACTACTTCGATGCTACATATTGTTGGGCATGGATTAGGAGCTCATGTAGCTGGTTATGCTGGTCAAAGCATTCTTCCTATGGTTAAAAGAATAACAGGTAAAGCAATTTGATATTTGAAACCCTCAGGAAAGTTTAATTGATACAAATAATATTCTTTTGATAATTTCTGAATGTTAATATTTTTCCAGAATATAAGGGCATCAAATTGAATTATTTATTATTTTATATGACTATCATTCTGATATTTAGTATGATGATAAAATAGGGATCATACATGAAATAAATTGTTCATTAAAATATAGATGAAACTTATCTACAATAATCACTAATTCAAATTAGAAAAAAGAATTATCTTTATACAAGTTACCTTATAAGTACATGTCATATATTATAGAATAAATTTTATTTTTTGAGGAAAATTCTCTTTAAATATTTATTATATCTGTATTGAAAAGCAAATAAGTTGCTCTGATATTTGAAATAAAAGAAAAATTGTGTATTATTTTATTTATTGTAAGATAAAATTTAGATCGAAGTTATTAGCAAATGTAGAGAGAAAGAAAAAAGTGTGAGTTTTGATTCGTATTTTCTAAAGGGAATGCATTAGGAAATTCATAATGCTTGGCTTACACAATGCTTTACGGAAACATATTTTGGAATAAGGAAACGGAGTTTACAATTCAGACATGTTTCTTACATTCGAACATTATTTAGAAAAAAGAAATGTATTTATTAGTTATACAAATAATCGTTGTTTATTATATTGTTTAAAAAGTTGATTGAATGAATGACGGAAGTGCAGAAAAAACTTATATATATATATATATATATATATATATAAAATATATATTTTTAAGTTATTATATATTAAAAAATTTAATAGAATTTTTGAAATCAAGGGGGGAAATTTTTCCTATGAAATTTGGTAATTTCAATGTTTGGAAAAAATTAGCACTTTATAATTTCAAGCCTTTTTCTTTTTGAATTATCCTGGATTAGTTAAATTTAGAGAAAATGAACCCATTTTAATTCGTGAAGATATCATTTATAGGAGAATATAGTAGCACTTTGAAGGTTTACCCAGATTGAAATGATATTTGAAAGTAAGTTAATACTCACCAACAACAAAAAATGATTAAAAACTGAGCGTAGCTATGACAACATTTATTTGGCAAATTACAAAATCCTTACAACTCTCAATAGGATGCTGGTACGTCATTATTTCTAATGTATTCTGCTACACGTCGGGACATGGAGTCGTAGACTCTTTCAACAGTGTCTTGTTTCAACTCACCCCAAGTAGAATAAAATTTGGTACATAAATCTTGTAAAAAATGTGGCAGCGATGGAGTCTTAACTGAACAGTCTGTAGCATCCAATAAGCATTCTGTGAGCGACAGGTCTTAATATGCTGCTGGCCACACGCAGCTATATGTTTCTATATGCATGAAGCTATATGTTATGCTATATGTTTATATATATACGGTATGTTTCGCGCTTTGAAGACAGTTTTTCGATTTTCCCTGCTTGTAGTCCGTGTACCTCTTTCTGAGCCTACTTGTGAGTGATAACGGTTGTGTACGTTTGATGCCTGCGCAAAGGTTTGGCCACCCCTGCATTAGATTGTAATATCATTTAATATATTAAAGCTAATTATGGTAACAATTTAGTCTATTTTGATATAAAATGCGCAAGCGTTTTTATGAAAAAATATAAATGCATTCTTTTTAATGTTTCATAAATTATGTCACATTATCAGATCATCATTTTTTACTCTTGCCTGTAATGTCACTGAATAAAAATGCTTTTAGAAGAAAGTAATTTATACAATAAAACATTAATTATCATTTTAGTAATAGTATACACACACACACACACACACACACACACATATATATATATATATATATATATGAACAAAAAAATTAGCGTTCCAAGAAGGAGTCGTCAAAATGAAGCGAAATTTAATTTTACATACGTAATGACTACTTTGATATAAGTAAATAATTAGAAAATCAAAGAAAAAAGATAATTTATTTCAGAGAAAAAGGCAAAAGAACGGAGGATTTAATACCCTGTTGAACCCCCTGTAGCGCGAATGCACGATGCGATACGATCAGGCATTGAGGCATACAAGCTCTGTATGATGTCTTGAGACATTTCATTCCATATTTGCTGTAACCTTGCCTCTAGTTCGTTCAAACTCGTGGGATGCCCAACTCGCCGTCCCAAATGATCCCAGATATGCTCGATTGGAGACAAATCTGGGAATCGGGCAGTCCAAGGAAGGGTAGTAACAGTGCGGAGACAGACTTGTGACACTTTTGCCGTGTGAGGCCGAGCATTGCCTTGTTGAAAAATGGCTCCTGGGAGCCGTTGCATTAGTGGCAACACATGTGGTTGCAGGATTTCATGGACATACCGCTGGGCTGTCATGGTGCCACGGATCAATACTAGGGGTGACCGTGTATTGTAGGCAATGGCACCCCATACCCTCACACCAGCTGTGGGAGCGGTGTGTCGCTGTAAAACAAAGGTAGGATTGAGGCGTTCACCACGGGGTCTCCACACACAATAACGATTGTCATCAGTGCTGAGATTGAATCTGGAATTGTCGCTAAAGACGACCTGGTTCCATTCCGCTGCAGTCCAGTTTCCTCGTGCGCGGCACCACTCCAAACGGAGGCGTCGATGCTTGGGCGTCAAGGGCAGCACACGTAATGGGCGCCGTGATCCCAAATGTCCTTCAGCCAGGCGCCTTCGTATGGTTCGAGAAGACACAGGGGCCCCTAGTGAAGGTACTACTTGAGCCTGGATGACGGCCGATGAAACAGTTTGCTGTGCGCGTGCATTTCTTACGATGAGGCGGTCTTCTCGACGACTGGTCTGTCGAAGGCGTCCTGAGCTTGGTCTTCGTGTAAATGACATCTCTCGGATCTACTGGTCCCAACACCTCCTCACAACACAATCATAGCGGCCTAATTGACGAGCTACTCGCCTAGTTGACCACCCAGCTTCCATCATGCCGATGATTCTCCCCCTCTCAAACTGCGACATCTGCTCATATTGTCTTCGAAAACGGCGTAATAGCATGTCTACCTCAGCTCTTCCTTTGTAAACGATTCAGCAAGCTCAAACAAGCTTTGGTTACCTGTTTTATACTCCACGGAGAACGACGTTAAACGCATTCTACCGGCTATACGTTATGCGCAATCACGCTGCGTTTCTAATCATTTGCATATCTCTCCGACATGTACCTTCATGCCAAGTTTCGTTACGATCCCGCAATTATTTCTTGGTGCGCTAATTTTTTTGTCCATGAGAGTATATATATATATATATATATATATATATATATATATAGTAAAATTATGATGCCTATTTTTGCAAAAAGTATTGAATCAAAAGGAATAATTATATCGCCGAAAAATTATGCGAATATTAAGAGTCGAATACGGTAGCTCACACGTTCGTCTCTGCAGAACTGTAACTGTGGAGGAAATATAGCACTGGAAGGGTGATCGGTGATTTGTGTGTTCGTACTCCTCCATCACATTCACCGTGTTTCTCATAAAAGTTGGGTGTACTTTACAAGTTATCAGGTAAAATTAGTAGTGACGAACGTGTGGATGACGGAATGAGATGGATAATTGTCGGTAGATTGGACTTAGACCAATAACAAGTGCTGGTGATGGCTCAATGCAACGCTCAGAGTGGTCTGTAATTTGTGAAAACGGTTTCAGGATACTGGATCCATAACGAGAAGACCTAGACAATTTTGACCAACATCCACAACAATGAATAAGGATCGTTATTTGGCATTTTCAACGCTGCGATACAGAATTGTTACAGCTTCAAAGCTCTCACTTGAGCTGTATGATACCACTAGAACCCGAGTTTCACTGTCTACAAATGCCCGAAAGCTTCAAAAAACAGGACTCTATGCCAGAAGACACGTTGCTTGCCCCCCGCTTACTGCAGCTCTCAATAAATTGCGCTTTGCATGTTGTAACAACATGCTCCTTGGACCAGATTTCAGTGGAGCTTCGTTCTTTCTATAGATGAGTCAGGATTCAGCTTAGACACTCATTCACAACTTAGTTGCATCTAGAGAGAGCCTGGAATACGATAATATCCCTCCTTCAATACGGCAAAGAATCACTGACGTGGTGGAGGTGTAATGATTTGGACAGGCATTATGTTGGACGGGCACACGCCCATTATGTGTTGGATAAAGGCTCCTCCACTGCTCTGAGGTGTAGAAAGGAGAATTTAGAGCCTTACTTTCAACTTCTTAGGGGTGCAGTTCAAACTTGATTCCTATTAAAAGCTGACAACGCTCGTCCAAGCAGGGCTCAGATGGTCGACGAAACGCACATCGTAATTTTGATATATATATGTGTGTGTGTGCTTGCATATATGTGTTAATCATTATTCATCAGCATTTTTTTCTCTTTAAATTCTTTGCACTATGGATGAATATTCTTGTTATCAATATATTTTATAATTACATGCGTGCTTATTTACTTAAATGTTAGAAGATTGAAAATCATGATATTTTGATCTTGTTAGGACTGGATCCAGCTTATAAATTCTTTTGTAATATGCCTGAAAACGTGAGATTAGATTCTGGCGATGCCGACTTTGTTGATGTCATACATACTGAATTAAAAGATTATGATTCAGGTAAGTGCAATTTTTTCGTTTTATAGAAGTGAAACAAAATTAGAAAAATATGAGAAGCTCTGATAACAGAAAATATACATTTATTTATTTATTTTGGTACAATTAGACAATTTTATAAATAACCATATTATTGATCAGTTTAATGTTGATATATTTTTTGAATATAATCACATTTTTTTAAATTTAGAGCTTTGATATTTTTAATATACTCTCGATTTGAAATTCAAAGAAAAATTAAATGTTAATGGTTTTTGATGAAGTAAATAAATTTTCGTAATAAGAAGGATAAATTATACAATATTTGTTGTGTCATTTCTTTTTTGGAGAATATATTTTTTCAAAAAAGGGCTTTCTTTAATAAATGTTATAAAGATATTTATAAAGTAATAGACATTCTTTACTTTTATATTCTACTATAGAGGGAAAATACTGACAGTTCTTTGAAAAGCAAATATAAAAAAATTTCGATAACTTCGTACGAAATTCTTTTAATTTATGAGCCCTTGCGTTATTAATCACAAACAAAATGTGGCATGAACACATATTGAATTGTGGAATGAACACATATTGAATTGTGGCATGAACACATTAATATAATTATATTATTCTCATCCTCTGTGAATTTTTATTGAAGCAAATAAACTATTTTTTGTGGTTTCTTGTAAGATTTGAGAGAATTCGTTTTGTAAAGATTGTAAATATGTATTACCTCTTTTACTGTAAAAATTTCAATATGTTATGTAGATTTTTTTAATGAAATTAAAATAAAATAAGTTAACATAAATTCAAGTTATGGATGTCAAACATGTAAATTAATTGAAGCAGCCAATTTGACTGTCAATTGACATACAACAAGAACAAAAAATTGCTGTTTTCATCATTTTCCCCTTATATTTCTAGGAAAAGTTTGAGAGTGTACTTTCTCTTAAAAGTACTTTTTATAATTATATTATTCTAATGAAACATTTTTTTCATGTTGCTACCTTTCTCCCATAACAATTTTATTCAACATCTTTAAAATATTGAATAAAATAATAATAAATGCTCCCTTTTTTAGATACACATAAAAATATTAAAATAGCCTTTTTATATGTTATAAGTAACTGTAGTAGAAACAAAAATGTAATATTTTTCTTAGATATTTATTGTTAAACTTTAGTATGAATAAATATCGGCATATTAAAAGAAAATCATATATATAATTGTATTATTATTACTTTTCATTTATGATTTGTTTCTGTATATCTGATTAACACGTGCTAAGAGAATTATATATATTTTCTCTACATGCTTTTATTTATTAATTTTTAAATATTGTGTTTTGAAATAATTTTAAATATATCACGTGAATTAAAACAGTTTGGGCTGATATTGTTCATTTCCATGAATCTCTTAAAATATATAACTCAACTTTTAGAGTAAAACTAAAGGAAAACCATAGAATAACACCATACTTAGTTTTAAGTGAATCATAGTTTATTTAAAAGTGCGAACTAAAAAGAAACTAAGTGATTAGATTTAAATTTTTAAAAATAATTCAAAAATTACAAATTTTGGTAATTAGATACTATTTTCGAATAATTTTAGATGTTACTAAAATAATCATTTATGTTTAAATAACACATTTAAAAAAGAGTATCTTTGATGTCAAGGTTTGCTTCAGTTGATATTACATTTGGTTTTCTTTCGCTCTTTTAAGCTTAACTGAAGGCTTATACGCATTAGCATTATTTTACTTCAGTGCAGACAGTATAGTTTTGTTAAACTCTTCCTAGTATAGCCTCTACAAATTAAGAAACGATTTACCTTAAAAAGGCTGCGTGGAGATACTCTTTCCTTTTATCCGGGAAACATTTAAATTAAAACTATTCTCAAACCATCTTCAAAGAGCGAAGCCAAGTATGAAATGTCGATTAAACATCTGTGTACAGTTTAATTTTAATTGATCTCGCACTGAAACTGCAAAAGAGAAATAAGCGTTTGATTTCACAATTTTGAATCGTAGTCAGGTGGAAATGACAAATCTCAAACACTGCCACTTTATTCTATATATTTTCTTATTCTATGGTGGAATTATTTTAAAGATTTCTTTAACATCTAAGAAGCAACAGCCTCTAACTACCACAAGATGATCTTTAATAGAATCAAATAACAATTGATTGAATTATTCAACTTCTGGTTGCTCTAGCCGTCCATTATGAACCACTAATGTAAAAAGTATTTGCTCGAATAATCTATTAATATCAGCGTATTACCAAGTCATTAAATACAGGGTGATCAATTTAAAAGAATACCCATTTGTTTTTTGTATTATCCACATCTATAATATATGTAGCAAGACTTTCAACATCATTGCTTATTTAATATGTCTATATTTAATGTGCGGGTATCCTTTTTTCCCTTTCTCAGCCCGAAATCTTGTTTTTTAAACATAAATTCCAAGGTCACCAGAGTCACCAATGTCACCAGACTCACCCCGTTAGATTTTTATTGTGGATCTTTATCTCAAAGATAGGGTTTCTATAGAAGTCCTGCAAATATCGATGAAATAAAACAAATTTTAACTGAAGAAATCTCGCCAATAACACCAACAATGTTACGAAGTCTGTCAAAAAACTTGGTTCGACATATTCATGTTTGTATTCAAAATAGTGGCGAACAGTTTCAACATTTGCTATGAGGAATAATAATGTAAAAAATTGAATGAAATTATGTTTTTCAAAAATAAAATTATCACAGGATTAAAAAAATTGTACGTCTCCATTTCTGTTTTACCTCACAAATAAAATTGTAACAATCCAACTGTGTTAAAAATTGTCTCCCGAACTTAAACAAGTTTCAAACAATTATACTTCAGTGTTAGAATAGTTGCCACATTCGTCAGATTTATAGGTAATAAGAAAAACTAACGAGTACTCTTTTAAATTGATCACCCTATATAAGAAGCATTCAATATTATTAGGTATATTACTTAAAGTTATTAGAAGGCACACGTTATATTTAGTGCTAATTATTCAAGGTGTATGTAAGGTAATTATTCAATTATTACACATTAAAAATATTTAAAAAATTATTTCATTTCTGTATATCTAAAAATCAGTAACAAAAAACCTACTTTATGGATTATAAATATAATTTGTTTTTCACAGGACATGGAGGATGCCATAAATTAGGTCACGTGGACTTTTTTCCAAATGACCAGACTGTTGCTACTCACCCATACCACGATGGTAAGAAAATTAAATCTTTTCACAACACACCAATAAGTGAGAGAGAAGAATTATGAAATAGGATAACAGCAGCAATACCCAAAGGCTGTCATGGAATAAAATACCCATATCTTTTAGATGTCAAATTAGCTAAAATTAGATTGAGTAAAATGAACATCTTTTTTTATATCTTACCTCATAAAATTCTTGCTGAATGCTATATCAATAATTACACGCACCCACATTCATTCAACAAAAAAACAAATGAAAATTTTTTTCACGACATTGTAAGGTTTGCTTTCAAAAAATAATGAGATTAGGAGAAAAAATCAATTAGTTTTACGTCTGTTAAGGATTTAAATATTGATCATTTGTATTGATTTGTTAGTCGGGTAGAAATAATATTTCTTCGGTTGATAAAATGAATGATTGTTTATTAACCTTTGTACTGAGAAGATACACGAAGGCTATTGGCGATGGACCTTGCAATCTCGATCAAGTTACGAGGATGAAACCTGAGATAACATCTCTCTCTCCAATCTTCCACACCACATCAGTGGGAGACTTGGGAACTCGGCAGATTTAGCGTACATCAGCTATGCCACACAGCGCGTCTTTTGTCTCATTCTTGTTCAAACTCACAACCCGAAGGTAAGAAAGCGGGCCTCGAGTTCGAGACCATGACTACTAGGTTACAGCGGCCACACATTTCTTCCAAGAAAAAGAAATTGATATTTAATTTTTAAATATAAGTTTCTCAATCAATTTAAATTTAAATATCAATTTCGGAAAGGCTAAAAAGGAAATAGTTACAATTTTTTCAAATAAAGAATTATAAAATTTTTAAAGGAATGAAAGACGATTTCTTTTTAAGCTTACTGATAAGACATATTTCATACGACAACATTATCATTCTTGTCCCGTAAAATTTTTTAGCGAAATTTTTTTTATTATGTATATATATATATGACTACTAGGGTATATATAAGGAGGAATCCCAATAAGTAAAAATTAAAACAATACGTTAGAAATCCTTACTGTACCTATGATCAAAAAAGATGTATACCAAAACATAGAAAAACAGATAAGACATTGTAAACTATGAAAAACAAATATTAAGATGTAACTATAAAAGAAAAGCATTATTTATATACTATAGAAAAGAACAAAAGAAAGTAAGTTAAATGGAAAAATAAATTAACAGCTACCACAACTATCAAAGATACAATTATTCGAAAACGGTAAAAAACCAAAATTGGAAGAAAAGCAAAAAAGTGGAGTATATTGTATTTAATGTCGTAACTCTTTAGACTCTTTTGCTGGGTTATTCTGATTAATATATATATATATATATATATATATATATATATATATATATATATATATATATATATATATATATATATATATATATATATATATGAGTGTGTGTGTGTACTGAAAATAATAATACATTAATATAAAGAAATAATTGAAATACCTAACTAAATTAGTATATAAATAAGAATTAAAATAAGAATTTTTTAAAAGAAATTTACAAAGAAAATTTCCAAATAATTTTTAAGATTTAGAAACAGTATCAGAAAATAAAGTTTTTTTTATCGCATAAAACATTGAAAAAAGGAAAAAGAAAATTATGTAACAAAACACAAATAAGAAATAGATCAATATACCTGAAAAAATATTAAACTTAAGAAAAATGGCAAATAGATAAAGTTCAAAATATGAAAAATTACAAACCAAAGTATAAAAACCAAGGTAACCAGTAAAAGAAAGACCATCAAGGAAATAAAATATAACATTTATAAATTCTGAATCTGGCTTTTGATAGATTAGCTGGTTAAATACTGTTTTAGAGAAACCCAACTACCTCAAAAAGGAAATATTATAAATTAAAATGAGAATTCAATAAATTAAAAAACAAACAAGATACAAATAGAAAAAAAATTACAAAAGAGGAAATCAAGTAAAACATATCTATTGACAAAAATACTGTAAATCTGAACAGAAAAAAATAATAATAAAAAAAGAACAATCTAAAAGCAACCAGATTAAAAAAGATTGCAAAAATGTACAGGATAAGTCATGCATAGCGCAACCATTTTACATTCTCCCGCTTACAAATAAAATATTTTCCGGCTAATCTTTGCAATTTTCCCGCTTTTCATAAGCCCAATAACAGCTTATTAACACTGAATTCCTCATAAATCTCATTTAAAACTTTAATAATATCCTCTATGTCAATATAATTAAGAAAAGATCTTTAAAATCAAAGCTATAAATAGTATGAACTTTTTTATTATCTACACATTTGATTATATGAGCACTATTTTCAATGATGGCAGCACCCTTCAACTTATCTTTAATACTATGTATAATTTTTTTTACCAGCAAGTGTAACATATGTAACTGAACCATTAATTACAATGCTAAATTTGATACGAGTAGGATTCTTAGGAAACTTTGGTGTTAAAAAATGTATGATAATTTAACATTCTTATTACCATGTTTCTTTTTGAATGCAATAATTCTATTAGAAATTTCTTATGGCTATTGCTTGCTATTCCAAAGGAGTTATTATTCTTAAGATGCTTATATATATATATATATATATATATATATATATATATATATATATATAAGCATCTTATATAACTTCTAAGGTAATATTATTTTTTAATTTTATTATGTAATCTTCTTCTGCATATTATGACCGATGCTAATTATGTTAAATTTTGATGAGTCTTCCTTCTTTTGTATAGTAAAAGAAGCGTCTTTCTTTTAATTTATTTAACTTTTTTGCCCTTTTAACGAGTCATATTGGCTTATAGTCATTTTTTAGCAATAATAGTTTCTATTCAAAATAAATAAGCAATCTTTAATAAATGAAAAAGGATCTAATTTTTCATTACAAATTTTATGATGCGAATGGTGTTATATAATATATAATAGTACGCATTACAAATAAAATGCGTGTGCTCAAAAATGTGCAAAACGTGTTGATTGTTTGGAATACAATCCGGAATGCAAATTTGGAATGCAATTTGGAATGCAAATTTGAAGCAATCTAGAGGAAATAGGATATACTCCATTTGTATTTATATCCGAAATGGGCATTGGAGCATCTTGTTCACTTTCCCTTCATATAATCTTTTATACTCGTATCTTGCATAAAAAATCATCTCTACATATTAAAGATATTAATGGTTATATGGCTAAAGTGATTATATCCTTTTATATTACTGAATGCATAATATGATTCCTTTTTATTTGAGTTATAGTTTTTCATCACTTTTGGATCACTTTATTAAATTCTGTTGCTATAACTTGTATATATATATATATATATATACATAATCTAGTAATAAAAATGTCATATGTCTATATTTTGATATTTGAATATTTGCAATACTCTTATACAAACACATAAATATTTTGAAGTAATAGGAGATCATCAGAAAGCTGCATCCCTCTTCATATCTACAGTTCGCAACCGTACCTGCAAAATAATTGGTTACTGGTGCCGAAGTTACAAAGCTTTTCTAAGAGGGGAGTGTGGTGACTGTGGATCAGATGGATCGCAATGCGCTCTATTGGGATTCCAAGCCGACCAATATGAACCGTTCAAAAATTCCAATTTCTCGTCAATGTACTTAGTGACTGGATCTTACCCTAATTTTTGTGGTATGTAAATGTGCATTTACAGCAATTAAATTTTTAATAATTTCTTATTTTGGAATTGGGGAAATACTACAGTGCATTCTGCTGTTTGTAAAACTTATTTTTTTTTTAAAAAAAATGTTCTTGTTTAAGTTTATATATTGATATATTTATTATAAACTTAGTCCACAAATAATTATATTTTGTTCCCAAGAATTTTATAATTATCAAATGAAAATAGTAATAATAGATTTTGTGGTAATATTCTAAAGTGTCAAAATATTGCTTAGAAGTATTTGAAAAATAAATCAAAATCATATGAAAATTTTACATACTACATTTTCAAAAAAATAATTTAGATTTGAAGATGTTTATTATACACGTAAAATTGATACATAGTATATAGCTAGTTAGTATTTGCAAGCATATAAGTTAGAAATTTGGTTCAAATGCGAAACGATAAAAATTCACATTTTTCTTTTAAATTTACCTGTTTAATTTCATTTATAAAACTTATTACTTTGAAAAATCCTTTTTTCTCTCAATATACTTATCCACTTTATCTTCTTCTGATGAACATACAGTTGAACTAAACATGGTGAAAAAAGAAAAAAAAAAAAATGAAAGATATAATATATGTTATCGTTACTAATATAAATTAAGTCGCCCTTTAATGCGCTTAAAAATAAATAAATTTTTTCTTAAGGTTGTTAGTGGAATGATTTCAAACAAAACATTAGATTTTTACATCACTATAAAGCTCAAAAGTCTTTAGATAACGAAAATGTCATAAGCAGCTCAAATAAATTAAATATTTGTATTACTATTTTGATAGTTTTACATAATTTTATCAGCTGCAAAAGTTTTTCTATGGAGAGTTATGAAAAGTATGTGATTCTTGTACCTTTATTATTTATTTCGAATATTTCAAGCTTGATTGATTCAAAATTCCTTTGACAAGATTAGTTAATTAGTAAGAAAGATTACTTTCTATTTTTAATATTAATTTTTAGTGTTTAAATGAAGATAGGAATTCCATTCATCTTTGAAATTGATCTTTGATTTATTGAAGATTGATTACAGGAAAGAATATTCCATTGATATTCGAAATCGTGTAATTAGTTATTTGAAAAAAAGATTTCTCTTAAAGTGAAATTACCCTAGAATTGGACTGTCACATAAGATAGTAAATATTTAGAATCCTAATTTTAAGTAACGTTGTAATTTGTTTAATAAGCAAAGATGTGATCAAATCGCATTAATAGCATGATACAAGAAGCATCAGTTATGAATACTCGCATAATAACAAATGGAATAAATAAGGAAATCAATCAATATAATAATTTAAATGAGTTGTATTTTTAAAAAGTCGCTTAAGGTATGCTGGATTCCTTAATTGTCCTCGCTGCAAAACACCCACTGATATCCACATTAAATTGAAGTCTGAATAGAGTTTGACAAATCTCTTTAAAATAAGCAAAAAAATGAGCACCATAAAACATGTTGGTGGACATGTTATCTTGTGGGAGTGTATTTTCTTCAAAGGTGTTCAACCATTACATTGAATAAATGCCACTATGAATAGAATTTTGTGCAAAAGTACACTATAAAGAATTCATATATATATATATATATATATATATATATAAGGAAGTTCATATGGAAGACCATAAAGAAGTAAGTTCAATCAAAAGAAATCACAAATTAAACCGTGAATAGAAAGCAATATATATATATGGATTTGCAGGTAAGGCAGAGAAATTAATAGATTTCACTCCCAAGAGATGTGGAACAGTTTTAAAAATAAACGGTTTTTCATCAAAATATTAGCGATAATCGGAACAATAATTTCTTCCTTAAGTTGATATTATATTTATGTGTAGTAAAAAATTTCTTTGTTAAAAGGCTTTTGATAAATATGTATTTACATTTTATTTCTTAGTTACTGATAAAATAAGAATAAAACTTTTGCTTCTTTGTTATTTAACAATTTTTGTGGCAACAATTACGTGATGGATGAACAAAATAATTTACCTAATAGGCCTGTTATAATTGAAATAAGATTTTTGTCGAAGGATTTTTGGGTACTATTGTATATATTTACTCTTAAGAGCAATTAAATTAGAGATATCTGTCTAGTATCGAGTAGCACTGCCTTTCATCCTCGTAACGGTGGTGATTCGTTTCCACATGCAATGTCAATTTATTGGAAGTGTGAGTAACCATACGTATTTACGACCTCTCAACAATATCCCACAGTTCACGAAAATGTGAGGGTCAGAGGGTCGAACATCTCACTCTCATCACAGATGCACTCGATGGGATTAAAACCAATTAACCTAAATGGCCAGGAAAGCATGTAAGCACGGTCTGTAGAGTGTACCTCAAACCATTCCAATACAATTCAGGAGTGACGATGCATTACATTGTCTTGTTGTAGGACGAGGTCTCCAGTTAGATGCTGAAACCTAGAAAAAGGGAGCACATGATTGTCAAAACTGTCGTGGTTACATAGATTTGTGAGGAACTATGTCACAAGTACGATGGTAACATTTATGTCCATAAAAACAGTCTACGTAAGATAATGCTACCCTTATAATTTTGAAGAGCATCTTTCTAGCAAGAAGGTCTCATCGCTTCATGGCACTCGCACTTTGCGATTGACAAGTACCGATATGAACCTGGACTTATTAGTGCCGGAAATATTTTCACACAAGGCATGAGTCCAGAGGTGACGTTCCCACACCCTTGTTGATATTTGATCCCTCTAGGTATTGCTGACAGAGGTACCTTCTTGAGGTGATAGGTTCTGTACCCAAGTCAAGCACTTGGTTACGGATAGTGTGGCTCCTAACACTTTTTTGTTCAACATTTAAATTTCATAGGGAATTTTTGCAATGCGTCACGTCAAACTGCTGTTACAATGTGAGGAAGGTGACGGTGAACTCACTGATCCGTACTTTATTATCTGAGGCAGTTTGTCCTTGAAAAGATGGTTTTAAAGGAATCGTCGTACTCACTCTACACCATTACCACAGAGGCTCGTGAAAATCCCAGTGACTCCACCACTTCCGAGATGGAGTGATTCATTCCTTAGGCACCAGGAATTTGTCCACAATGAAATGATCTTAGAATTTTTGTCTCTATCATAGGAGGCATCGGACTATTACTAATTCCCTTTACATCATTCCTTACACTACCTGATAACTATTTACATCATTTGATTTCCATCTATATAGCTCCTACAGTGCTGCATTCATTCGACGGCAGTTGTTTCTAATTCAATTTAGTCCTTCATTACATGACACATGTAACAAAAATTGTAATATCAATAAGTAAAGCATTTATTAATAAAAATGCAGCTTCAATACTGGATATGCGGTCTTAACATTATTGTTACACTTATTTAATGAAGTAGAAATACTTAAATTATAATTCTTCATCCTTTTTATCAATAAAATGTTTTTCATAGTATTAGAAATCTATGTGAATGCTTAATATACTATTTACGATGAGGATTTTTTTACATGATTTTTTGTCTTCATTATATATTTTTTATAAGAAAAAACCAATCTGTTATTTTATATAAAAATGAAAACTGTTATTCATTTTCTCGCTTTTATTCATGAAACAGTCTCGGATTATACGTTATTAGCAAATTTTATCAGAAAGGAATTTTACAGCCAATATTGTAGTAATATTTTGAATCATGATGTTTTGAATTTAAAAGGTTCGAGACGTAGTCAAGAAGAAAACGAATAGATATTCCATAAAAAAAAAAATTTCAAACCTTTGAATGATATTAAAAATATATATAATCTCTAAAATGAAACTAACTTCTTTTGTACAAGCATGTTAATTTATTTTGCCATTTCAAATGGGTAAGAAATACCAGTTTTTGAGAATCTGTATTTTTAGTTGCGATTTTATTTCTAAAATCTTTAATATCACTTTAATATTTTAATTTTTATGGAATGTTTTCATAAAAAAATAACTAATTTGGGGAATAAAATTAGAGAATGATTTATAACAGTAGTTAAAAATATTTACATATCTTCATTTCCCACTGCCCCCCGAAGATATGTTTTTCCAATTTACTTACAAATTTATTTACGAATCATTTAAACAAAAAATGACAATATTCTAATTTAAAAAAAAAAAAAACCTGTATAAAGTCAGATCGGAACATTTAAAATTTAAATGACAATTAATATAAGGACAGTTATCACAACTCAAAGTATAGTTAACTATGAAAATAACAATAAATTAGATCATAAATAAATCCCCTTGAGTATTTCGAATTTTTAAAAGACTCATATTATCATAAAGCTTTGAGTTATATATGAATAAAATTATCACACCTCCAAATGAACTTATTGAACGTATATTTCCGCAGATAAGACGACCTTCATATAAGACGAGGTACAAATTTTCGTCCAAGATTTGTATTTTATCTATCTGTCCCCTAGCATCTATCTGTCCCTTTAGAGACGACCCCCAAACTATCAAAGGACTATGAATTTAGTTCAGATCGACGATCATCATCTGGAACAAATTTTATTTTCTTGCATCTGGCAGTACTGCCTATAGAAGGACGTGCTGAATCATGAACTGGCATATGTTTCTAACAAGTTTCATTGTAGGTTGTGTCGTATGTGTTCATACAATTTGTACTATAAGCTCAAAATTTATGAAGTGTAGGTTTAACCGTAGAACCAAAGAAAAGAAGGAAATATGAAGCAAGCTTCAAGTTAAGAGTCATAAAATTGGCTGAATCATCGAACAACTATCCTGCAACAAGGGCTTTTGATAGAACAGAGAAGATGGTACGTTTGGTTTGGTTTTATTAAAGTCGCAGAAGAAGCAACACGAGAGCTATTGGAGATGGACCTCGTAATTTTGAATCTCGGTCAATTGACGAGGACAACACCTGAGCTGGCACCCCCCTCCTAACTTCCACACCATGCCAACTGGAGGACTTTGGCCCCCGACAGATTTAACGTGCATCAGCCCCTACTACACGGTGGGATTTCAGAGGCCAAGGCTCAAACCCGCGATTCATCGAAAACCGCCGGCCACGAGTCTGAAACCATGACCACTAGGCTGCCACGCCATGATAATATGGTAAGAGACTGGAGAAATAATAAAGATTTTATATTAAAAAATGCAAGTGAAAAAATATTTTATGAGGAGGGGAACAGCTTGTTGGCCAGATTTAGAAACTAACGTTTTAGAATAACAGAGGCAGAACTGTTATGCTGTTACAAGAAATATGATTATGATTCATTCATTGAAGAAGACGCGGGCCAATCTAGAGCAAGAAAAATAATTTAAAGCCACAATAGGTTGATACAATCACTTTCTGAACAGAAAAAAATTTGGTAATGTGACAGAAAACAAAAACTACGCAGAAATTACCATAAGATCTTAACCATAAAGTCACTTTTCTCAAATCGACTCGTTAGGTATTGAACGAGGTCCATATGAAGAGCTTCTCAACACCGAATGATTTGTTTCATTTTATATTGGATTTAATTTGTATAAATTTCAATAATTTAATTAAGGCAACTAACGATTTTAGGACCTTTTTTATGATTTAACTATTGTCTTATCAATGGAAATATACGGTAACTTCAATTTAAGCTTGCAGTTTTCAATCTCGCTTTGCTCTGTTATGATAATCACTATTTTGAGCCTTTGATTGTTTATTAAAGTGGCATTTAGAAATAACATGAGAACTATTGGCGACAGACCTCGTAATTTTAATTCACAGTCAAATCACTATGGTGACACCTGAACTGGAGACTCACTTTTCTAACTTCCACACCACGTTTACATAAGTATTTTGAACCCCTGCCAATTTAACGTGTATCAGTCTTGCTATTCGACATGTCTTTATGGAAATTAGGACTCGATTCTTCGACTAGACTGAAACAACACTGGCAACAAGGTTGCGACCAAGGCAATTTGGTTAAAGTGGCCATATAACTGATTTAAAATTCCTTCTTACGGTTTATGAAGCTTCAAAAATAGCACGGAAATGTATGTTACTGATTTTTTTTCCGAAAAGAAAAAAAAATTCGGGGTGTCTAGTTTTGTACATCTGATGGTTTTATATCTATATACAAAGATTTTGTTAGTTGCTATATTTTTCTTCTCTAAAATGCAAAATATCTGAATAATCAGCATGTATATTCCATATTTTTTTTATTATAAAAGTTATTGTTTTTACCAAGAATAATTTTAAACATAAGAAAAATTTACTTGAACACTTTTGTAATCCATTCATGTTCATTAAATATTATTTTGGTATTTGTGAAAGTTTTTTTTAACATCAATAATGAATTTATGTTTTTTAACAAGTATATGAATATCGGCTGAGAATGCTACTTGAAAATACTGATCCTGGTTTAGAAATGCATACAAAAACTGGAAATCTCTTACTTCTGCTGAGAGGATTAAGAAAACCTCTTTTTGTTCCTCTAAGGTAGGTTTTTGTTTCGCATATTTTTTTTCTTTAATTCAGTAACATTTATACCTATGTAATTAATGTTTTTGATACACAAACAAACTGTTCCCTGAAAGCTATGTGAATAGGAAAAAAAAAATAAGATTTTGTTTTTATTATCAGTTGAAAATCTTGCTATTTAATTTAACACGTAAGACAGAAAAATAAAATTTCAAAAATATTAAGTTATCATTAACTTTTTAAGTATTACTTTTAGACAAATAGTCAATTGCTAAATTATCTTATACCTCAAAATTTTAAATATGAAAATAATGAAGAGATGACACATTTTTACTGTGACTGAAAATTAAGACATTGTAATATTTCTAAGCTTGTTAAGTACATAAATGCTGAATTGATTTTTTTAATTAGTTGTTGATTAATGGATCACTTAGAACCAACACGAGTGCGATTGGCGATGAATCTTGCACGCAGTCATGACCAGTCGTTTGCTAAGGCTGTTTAAAAAATGGAAATAACTCGAGTAAATTGTATCTAAAAAGATAACTGAGAGATGATGTTTCATTTGAATCAATAAAAAAAGATCATAATATGTATTTTTAACTGATTCATGGTAGAAAGTTGAGGCTTTCTGTAAAAGAATTTACATAAATCTTGATTAAAGTTTATTTATTTGATTTTTAAAGAGTTGTCGCTGAGAGAGACATGTTATACCTTAATTTTTTTTAAATGTAATAAACGCTTTAATGTATTTTTCTTCATATATATTAATGATTCATCATAAAAAGCATGGGAGCCATTAACTATACTAAGATGAATTAAAATTATAAATTTTCTTTTTTAGTTTCAACTTTTGAGGTATTAATATTTATTTCTGAAGAAACCAGTGTCTTCTAAACAATTAACTTTTTCAATATTAATGTAAATGTAATTATTGTTTATAGAAATTTCGTATACGATTATATGATATATTAAATAAGAAATAATTAAATTAATATATTTAATCGCAATCTTAACAGCAAAATAACCGTTACCTTTATAATGAAATGTGGTTTTAACGAAACGTATCATAATTATGACCATTAACTGAAAAAAGACATTAAAATGCAGTCATTTGGATAATAATATCTTTGATTTGTTCAATAGTTAGTATTACATGGCTGAAATTTTGAAAAATAATTCTAAATTTCGTAAAACATCCACATTAACTTATGTATTAGGAAAAGATTGCACAATATTTGATCATAATGTAATATATTCTGCGGTATTATTTTGGATGGAAATAAATACACACTTTCTTTTATACTAAAAGACTAATAAATAACAATCTTGAACTTGAATAAATAACAATCTTGATCTCATTTTATATGAGAACTATCTTGTTACGAAATACGTGCATTAGATTTGAGATTAATACAATTTTTCATACAGAATGTAGTTGTTAATGTCACAACACATAATATGTATGTGTTGCTTCTTTTTTTGGTTTTATAAATGAATATGATTTACTGAGCAAGTTACTTTAATGAAGTATTTTTATTGATGTATGTACGAAAATATATTTAAGTTATTTTCAAAATATTTCAGTAGTGCTTGCCTTTGTAGTAGGAAATTAAATAAATTGATTGTAGTATTAAAATATTGTTAATACATAATAACTACTTACTTAGAACTGATAATTTTTATAACAAAGAGCAAGAAATGGTGTCCAAAATCTAATTATTTTTACTATTGGTAAACAAAAGAAATGTTTTGTAATTAAGTATTTAGTCTCCATGTGTCGAAGATCATCGTTTTTATAATTATATATATAACATTAATATATTTTATAAATATACGTATTTTTGGTGACTGATTCCGATTATTGCATATCTAATATAACTTTGTCAACCATATATTATCACTATGATACTAAGAAAATTTATATTCGTAAAACTTTCGAAAGATTAATTTTTATCTAGAAATTATTAAAATAATTGAGATAATATAGCTGAATTTAAGCTACATATGGAACATATTTTGATTAATTATCCGAATTCATGTTTACATTTTTTATTCCTTCGAAAGGATTGACATTCAGTAGCTATATTCTATTTCATAAACATAACTAAATCGAATAGTATCTTCATTCTACAATTGTAAGTTAATCATGAATGAAAATATGCTGTTGAAAAAGTCTAAGAATTTTTTAATTCCGAGATTTATTACTGCTTTACAAAGTAAATTTTTATATGTAAATGAAAATTACATTGTGCCAGTAGAAAATGTTCTTAACGCACAGAAGAAACCGAAGACATATTTTTCATTATTCTAACACTTTTTTTTTTCATTTCTTGCTCACATATGACCTAAGTATTGTTATAAGTTTTTCTATACTGGTGGTGTTAATTAAGTTTTACAATATTTGTGAAGAAGTACGAATAAATGAGGAACAGGTTTTTTACCCAGAACTCTCCAAAGCAATAAATAAATAAATAAAAATAAGATGAAATAAAATTAGGTATCGAAATGTTACATGGTAGATTTTAAACAAATTCTCAGAGTTTTGGGATATTAGTTGACATAATAAAAAGAAGCGATAAAAATTCAATTCGTTTAATGGAATGAATGCCAATGAAGTTATTTCGTTTAGATGAAGTATGAAAAAAAAAATGTTTGCAAAAAATCTATGACAAAGCATTTTTGAACTGCGAAGGCAAGCTAATATTTTTTGCAGATTGATTGATTGTTTATCAACGTTGCGAAATTACAAGCAATAAGAGGTCTTTTGGAGGCGGACTTCGATAATTTTAAACTTAGATCAAGTAACAAGATGACAATTGAGCTGTGTGTGTTTGGAGCCCCTTCCCCATTACTACTAGATATAAAAGTAGTTTTGAATTTACGTCTATTGACATATGAAATAATGAAAACGACGAACCGCACTTTTAAACACCAATGGATTTAAATAATTTTGGTCTAGAACCTATGCAGTTAGATTTCCTAAAATAATCGAAGATTAACTGTTAAAAATATTCTCTCTTGAAAAGAAGAACATGTAAAAATAGTTATGGTCTCAATGAAAAATCAGAAACATTTTTAAACTAAAAATAGCTACTCCTTCCTTAAAAATCACGATAAACATACAGAATCGAAATTAAGGGACGTTGTGCGGTTTCAGAGAGATACAAAAAAAACAAACTTCTTTGAAATTAGGGAGAATAGTAAACGCTATATCTGGGAACGACAATTATGCTCGCTCTAAAGAAGTGAGAATTTTTAAAGGACTTTTGAGGCGAATTGCGCAACATTTGTATCCTTTGGAACTGTAGAACGTTTAACTGTGCATAAACATGAAAAAAAATCTGTAAGATTCGCATTTATTATTTTTACCATAATTACTTAATCATTAAAATTTTGTGGATATTTGAAATTTATTTAAATAATTATAATCTAAACATTTAAACTTTTATTATGTGTGTAATGCAAGACCTGGTTGAATTAAATATTTTAGATTTGAAATATAATGCATTTTTGTGATTGATACAGGAATTTTTGAATGATGTGTGAACTCTTAAGGGTTCAGGTGGAGATTATGTAACGGTAAACATTTCCTTAGATGGCGCTGCGTCGCCAGCAACATTTCCCAGGAGAGTAGATGGAATATAGTTTTACCATAATACAGAAACTGAGATTTTTGATGCGTCTACTTTTGCAGATGTGACATATAGACCCCCTTCCCTTTTTGATTGAATATTTTTCCAGATATTTATTGTATAATAATGTAACTATCATTCTACAAATTAAAAATTTTCAGCTTTTTATACGTTCAACTCGTTTAAATGAAGTTTCTCTTTTAATTTATAATTTTTCTTTGATCACAAATAAAAGTCGAGTATGCTTTTGTGCCCTATTGGATTAGAGTATTTTAATTCTTGAATATCGTTTTGAAAATCTTTTCTAACAGTCGAGAGATGCGTTTTTCTTTTTCTCCCTTAAATTATTAGCCAGGAAAATAACATTTTGTTTAAAATTAAGAAACAGTGGAACTAAACTGATACTAGAGTTAACAATAAAGAGCTTAAATTAGATTAACTGTAAGGTTTTTATAGCAAAATATTAACGCTTATGCTTGTTATAAATTTATTTTTAATTTTTCTACTGTGATTCTTTTTTTTTAATTGTAGGTTTTATAGTATGCATTCAGGAAAAGAATATACATTTCTCATAACATCGTCAGTTAATATTGGAGAAATACAAAATGTAACAGTAAGATGGCAGGAACAAGGTGTATATGACGAGCGTTGGCATTCTGGTGAAGCGGTGTGGTTTTTTCAAAATTCAAATGTTAATATTGAGAGAATCAATGTAACTCGTCTAAATTTCCAGCCTTCAGAAGAGTAAGTATTTATCTAATTTCTCATCTCTTTAGATAAAATTAAATATTAAGTTTAAAATTAATTTGTTGCTTAATTTTTTTATACAAAAAATACAAAAGATTGAAGGACAGTCTTTCATGAAGTGAATCATTTTATTTTGGCTTGAATATTAATGGATTTAATTGGATTTTTCGGAGTCAAGCAGAGAAAATAACGTTTGCCCACTCACCCAGACAAATTAAAGTGCGCTTCACTAGACAGAATCAACATTTTTGAAATACGCTTCTATCACGAAAGCACTATGCTCATCACTCCACACCAAGATGGTTACTAAAATGATAAAACATCTAGAACTCAAAGCCAGTTCCCAATTCATTACGGGTAACTAGAGTCGAAATAGTGGTAGCGGGAAATCAGGGAGTTATTTCTGCAGCACCCTGTATATGAATTCAGCGTAGTGATATTGTTGTTAAGAGGAGAATTTTAAATGTTATTTTATAGAATGAAAAAGAAAGACAGAAAAAGGTTTTATCTTTCGTCTCATTTATTTTTTAATCATTTTAAGTATTTTTTTCACATACATTCTAACAACACTTATAAGTAGAGTTTCAAGCTGCGTGACTAGATATTTTTATATACATTCTAACATATAAATAGAATTTAAAGCTATTTTAAATATATTGTAATATTAGTTCAACTTATTACACTGGTTTTCATAATTATATTACCTGACAGAGAAAAGGCATTACCAATAACATTTAGTTGCATAATTATACACATTTCAAGATATGTTCAGCTGAACTATTTATACACATGATCCGAAAGGCAAATTTGTCACTGATTAGTCAGCAAAACTCAAAATGAGTCAAAAAATTTCACACTATGTCTCGGAGGCAACGTCACTTTGTGAGTTGTATTATCGTCTCAGAAATATAGGTAATTGAAGATGTACGAGTAGGATACACATTCAGTTTTGGAAACCAGACGTATCCACGTAGAACTTCTTTTTAGGCCAGTGAACGGCTGGTAGGTCCATGTGTAGTATCGCAGATGAAAAGGGTCTACATGTATCTGAAAACGATCTATGAGGAAAGAATTGTTGATCATGCTAAGGATACTAGTGAACCCTAACGAAACATCAGAGCGCTTGCCTCGAAGCATCTGAAGGCTTATAGTGTCTGTCCCACTATTTACGAGAGTCAAAAATTTACAAAACGTATTGGATGCTCTGCAAGAACAGTTCCAAGACGGTTGAAAGCGGAATGCAGTCGTGTCGCTTTTTTCACGTGCTGCCAAGACACACTCAATTCATTGGTGTCAGGCTAGAGCCGTTTGGACGTCTGAATAGCACAATATTGTGTCCGTTGGAGAGTCTGGCTTTTGCCTATTCAGTGACAGTCGACGAATAAGAATTTAGAGTTGAGGTAGAGATAACGTCCAAAATCCTACTGCAAATGTTAAACGTCATATTGCTCGCTAACGTGGCATCATAGTTCAATTATGCAACCTTATATTCAGCAGCATTTTCCATCAAGACAACACAAGACCATACATGGAATTCATTAGCAGATAATCCTTGTTGGTTAGGTATATTTTCACCATTCACCTGTAAAGTCTCCAAATTAACTTTTCGCTCGTGCATATCTGGAACGTGATTGGCCGTTGTTCGCTTGATTTGCGTAACCTTCATCACTGTATTATTTTCTTGTAAAAACCATAACTTACATCCACGTGCATTCTCTCTGTGTGTATCAATTTTAAACACAATCTGTTCACTTTTTCTTGTTGCATTTTCTCTGTCAGACAGTGTATAAAGATAGTATTTCCTAACTTTCCAAAATGGGATTTTTTAAATTAAGTTGTTTTGAGAGAAAACTTCGAAGCTGTACATGTTCAAAAAACTTAATAAAAAACTCGAAACTGTTACTAAAATGCTTCGCTGCAACAAATTTGTTAGAAATATTTTCAAATATTTTTTCATTTTGCTTTATTTAAAATTTTTTATCGTGATTATTTCTTTATTTAAAATTATTTATTTATACTTAACTTTATAATTATCTAAACCAGTGTATATTAGTAACATTAAATCTACAATATAGATATTTATGAGCACATTTGATATTCACTTAAGTTTGAAAAAACTTTTCTACTGATTAATTAGATATATCGAAGGAAATATAAACACCATATAGATAAATTCGTAATACACGTGTACAAAATTCATACAAACATATAATGTTAAAATCACATAAATGACATATATATTAAAATATGCAAGAGTTAAAGATTTGTTTGCAAATTCTGTAATTGAACAATATAAAATGTTTATAAATAGAGAGATAATAATTTAATCTAAATAATCTATAAATGGTAAAGTTTTAAATAATATTAAGGCCGTTCAATAAGTCCTTAGAAAATCTAAGAGATGGCGCTCGTAGCATCGAAAAAGGTGCGTCTTTAGTAAGCACCATGACTCTCTAGACAGTTTTCTAAGTTTCATTTATTTCAGTCACGTAGTATCATTTTTATTATCAATCGAAGCAAGAACTGTATGTCTGTTTGGAAAGTGAAAAAAAGGCAGTTTCGAGCGATGATTAAACACTTATATTTAAAAGGTTGAACACGTAAAAAAGTCAGAGCTGAGTTGGAGGAAAATCATAGCCCATCTTCTACTGTGTTTTCAACTACTAATAATTGAGTAAATGAGTTTAAACGGGGCTATTTCATCCACGAATATTGTACGTAGTTCGGGACGTCCAGTGGGGATGACTACTCCTGAATGACTGACAAAATCTGCGATAATGATTTGAATGATCGACGAATCAAAGTTCATGTACATTTTTAGGCCACTGGCATATCGCAAAATACATTATTTTCAATTTTGCACGAAAAATTGAGAGGGAAAAAAAATCTCGCCCAGATGGGTGTCGCCTTTGCTATCGGTGGAAAATAAAAGCAGTCGTGTGGTCGACTCTGAAGCTATTTTGGAGCTATTTTGCAATTCTGACGTGGTCTTACATCGATACATAATGGTTGACGAAATATGGATACACTATCACACTTCAGAGACAATAAAATCAGCCGGTATGGTGATAGTCCTGGATTTTGGGGACGTATGATGAATAATTTATTCCAATTACTTGGAAAAAAGAAAACCAATAACTGGAGAGTATTATGCGTCGTTATTGCACCGGTTGAGTGAAGAAACGAAGAAAAAGCGTCTCATTTGAAAAAGACCTTCTATTAAAACAATGCACAGGTGCACACCTGAACAATTTCGATGGCCAGAATCAAGGAATTAACGTTCGAATTATCACAAAATCAACCGTATTCACCGGATTTGGCCCCCAGTGATTTTTTTTATTTCTACACATAAAAAAAATCGTTACACCGTCAATGGTTCACGTCGAATGAAGAGGTCATCGCTCCCACAGTTACTGAACCAGAGGAACTTTCAAAAATTTACCTTTTTAGGTCGCTTAAAGTATTTGGAGGAATGCTTGGAAAAGTGTATTTAGGTAAAAAAGATTGTCGAAAATGGAAAGAAAATTTTCCCAAAAATAATTTGTTTTTCTATCTTTTTCTTATGGACTTATTGAACGACACTCGTACAATATATATAAATTTTAAGGTATATAATATCACTGTGTATCATAAATTGCACCATTAAAGGAAATATAATCACATTTTGAGTGAAAAAAAATTACAAAATAGTTGAATAATACAAATATAAAGAGAGAAAAAACGTTGCACTGAAATGGACACAACAAAAATCAAGTTGTTTACAATTGTTCGTCTGAGAAAAGAACAAGGATACATATAAGCATTTAGTTATTTTTCTGAAGTTAAAGTCGATGGTAAAAAGAATGAAAATGAAATAATGAAAAATAAACACTTTTCAATGAATATAAGCTATTTTTGAAGTTATTTCTCGAATAACTTTACACATATTATGCAGCATAATTTCTAAAAAAATTAATAAAAAACTTTTCAGTTTTATTTATGAAATTGAAATAATTATCTTAGATTTAATCACATTTAATAGCAGTTATTCATTCAGTGGTGCTTGTTTTCTTTCAATTGTTACTGAAGTATAAATCCTTTTCTAAAAAAATTTAAATATATTTGGAGTAAAAATTTTAATATTTTTTAATCACATGTATAACACATATGTATAAGTATAATTCAAAGATGAGTTAAATATATTTTAATATTCTCTCACCTTATCAAGCTGGGTTTCGTAATTACACTACTTGATAGAGAAAATGCATTACCAATAACATTTAGTTGCATAATTATACACATATCAAGATATATTCAGCTGAACTACTTATACACACGATCCGAAAGGCAAATTTGTCACTGATTAGTCAGCAAAACTCAAAATGAGTCAAAAACTTTCACGGTATGTTACGGAGGCAACGTCACTTTATGAGTTGTTTTATCGTCTCAGAAGACATAGGTAATTAAAGATGTACGAGTACGATACACATTCAGTTTCGGAAACCAGACGTATCCAAGATGAACTTCTTTTTAGGCCAGCGAACGGGTGGTAGGTCCATGTGTAGTATCGCAGATGAAAAGGGTCTACATGTATCTGAAAACGATCTATGAGGAAAGAATTGTTGATCATGCTAAGGATACTAGTGAACCTAAACGAAACATCAGAGCGCTTGCCTCGAAGCATCTGAAGGCTTATAGTGTCTGTCCCACTATTTACGAGAGTCAAAATTTTGCAGAACGTATTGAATGTTCTGCAAGAACAGTTCCAAGACGGTTGAGAGCGGAATGCAGTCGTGCCGCCCTTTTTACGTGCTGCCAAGACTCACTCAATTCATTGGTGTCAGGCTAGAGCCGCTTGGACGTCTGAATAGCACAATATTGTGTCCGTTGGAGAGTCTGGCTTTTGCCTATTCAGTGACAGTTGAAGAATTAGAATTTAGAGGTGAGGTGGAGATAACGTCCAAAATCCTACTGCAAATGTTAAACGTAATATTGCTCGCTTACGTGGCATCATAGTTCAGTTATGCAGCCTTATATTCAGCAGCATTTTCCATCAAGACAACACAAGACCATACATGGAATTCATTAGCAGATAATCCTTGTTGGTTAGGTCTAGTTTCTTCATTCACCTGTAAAGTCTCCAAATTAACTTTTCGCTTGTGCATATCTGGAACGTGATTGGCCGTTGTTCGCTTGTTTTGCGTAACCTTCATCACTGTATTATCTTCTTGTAAAAACAATAACATCCACATGTATTCTCTGTGTGTATTAATTTTAAACATAATCTGTTCACTTTTTTTTGTTGCATTTTCTCCATCAGACAGTGTATAAAAGATAGTGTTTCCTAATTTTCCAAAATGGGATATTTTAAATTAAGTTGTTTTGAGAGAAAACTTCGAAGCTGTACATGTTCAAAAAACTTGAGAAAAAACTCGAAACTGTTACTAAAATGCTTCGCTGCAACAAATTTGTTAGAAATATTTTCAAATATTTTTCCATTTTACTTCATTTAAAATTTTTTATCGTGATTATTTCTTTATTTAAAATTATTTATTTATACTTAACTTTATAATTATCTAAACCTGTGTATATTAGTAACATTAAATCTACAATATAGATATTTATGAGCACATTTGATATTCACTTAAGTTTGAAAAAACTTTTCTACTGATTAATTAGATGTATAGAAGAAAATATGAACACCATATTGATAAATGCTTAATACACGTGTACAAAGTTCATACAATTATATGTTAAAATCTCATAAATTATATATATATATATATGTATATATTAAAATTTGCAAGAGTTAAGGGGGTTGTTTGCAAATTCTGTAATTGAACAATATAAAATATTTATAAATAGAGAGATTACAATTTCATCTAAATAATCTATAAATGGTAAACTTTTAAATAATATAACATATCTAATTTTCACGAAATATGACATCACTATAGATCATAAATTGCGCAATTAAAAGAATTGTACCAAATGTTTGAGGGAAAAAATTACAATACAGTTGAGAAGTACCAACGCAAAGGGAAATACCTAGTAGTATAATGGACACAACGAAAATCAAGCTGTTTACAATTGTTCGTCTGAAAAATCTACGTTATACGTAAAAATATTTAATTTTGTTTTCCGAAGCTAGTCGATGGTAAAAACGAAGGAAAACGAAATGATGAAAAATAAATAATGAAGATATTTTTCAAATAATTTTACACATATTACGTCAAATATTTTCATAATGAAACAAGAACTTTTTTCAGTTTTACTTATGAAATTGAAATGTTTTATCTTGGATTAAATCACAGAATGTTATTTATTCATACAGTGGTACATGTTTTCATGCTATTGTTACTGAAGTATAAATACTTTTTAAAAATTTTGAAATATATTCGGAGTAAAAATTTTGGAAACTTTTGGAAATACTTAGAAAAGTACTGTTTTCATATTAGTTAATAATGTCAAAAAAAAATAAATTTTTGAATAAAAAAATTCGTAACTTGATCCTTGAAAATGGATAATTTTTAAAATCCACTAAATATCATCAATGATTTAAATATCATTTACTTTTCTAATTTAAATTTAATCATTTATATCAATTACTTTATTTAATTTTTTTTCGATCTTGATATACATATTTATTTTTCACATTTCTCTAAAGAAAACTGCTGATAGCAAGAAGTGAAATATTTCAAAATACTTTTTAGTATCAATTTAATGTTATCCAATAATATTATATCTTAATTTCACAAATTTTCCTACATATCTCTATGAATTGAAAATATGTAAAACTATAAAAAAGTTAATAGATATCAGCATACAAATATATACTTATAATCTACTTAATTTTATTGTAGATAAGTTTCTTATAAACATTTATCATTTTTTTATATACATTCATCATTTGTACTTACATATGTACGATATACGAGTATATATATCGTCCAAATTCAAACAAATTTAAAATTTATAAATGCAAATTTCATTAACATTTTAATTCAATAAGATATATAATAATGAGATATATAATCTATTAATATATTAACAATATTTATTAATTCAACGAGCTATATTAAAACTCTTCACAGTGGTTAAACTTTCGAAGCTCCTTTAAGAATGATTCCAAACTTTTTTCTGTAAGTTATAGTTCATGTCAGTAAATCTCTTTTATGAAAATAATGTATCATTTGAATAATTCTAAAGTGTATGTTTTTCTTTAAACATTTAGGAAACCTAAAAAAATGTAGCATCTTACTTTAAACTAAATCTATCCCACTGTATTTGAATATACTGTTTGTTCCATTTATTGGCTCACTATGCCGATTTAAAAAAAGCAAGTAATAATTTTTATTACAATAATAGGGTCTATTTGTAATTAAAACTTTATATAAAATTAATTAATTATAGAGAATTAATTGTAAATATTTTTTTTTAAATTCAAAAGTTTACGAGACTTACTAGTAATCATTTAAAAATGAATTTTGTTATTTAAAGGATGCGAGGACCAACTGAAATATCATTTTGCCAAGATGGATCTGAGAATGGATGGACATTATATTTTCCAAACTGCAATTGAGAGACGTTTTTCTTGTGAAGAACTCGCAATTTTTATGAGGGATAAAATTACTTCTATCCCGAAGGATATGAATTCTTATGTTCGGAGTAAAGATAATATATTCCGATCAAAAATTTCTTTGCTGTGTTGAAAGGAGAGAAGCTAATTGGAATTAATCAAAACAGTGAAACTACAAGAGCTAGACATTTGCTAATGAAAGACATGATAATATTCTTCCGTGTAAAATGATGCATGTTTTTTTTAAAAAAAGGTATCAGCTTATAGAAACTTTTGTGATAATTTTTAAATAGATGTAGACAAAAACTTGTATACTTAATTAGATGAAAATGTGTGTTTATTTCAGGTACCTTTGAAGTGAAGCATTAGTGCACGTGGGAAATGAATCTTAAATTTGTGATGAATAATACTTGTATTATATCTAAGATTCCTAGAAACAAAAACAATCCATAAAATACTTCTTAATCGTGTATAAATTTGAACTTTGTTTATCACTGTGTTTCAATGAAGTTTCTATGATTTATTTTCCTACTGTGCTTTATTGAGAGAGATAAGTTTATAGTATGAGTTTTCTAGTGTGTGTGTACAATTAATTTTACATATTTGGTGAACATTGAAAATTTAAGGGTCAGAAAGTGTTGCGATTCCATTATATATATAAACATTACATATGCCCACATACACTTATTATTTATAATACTTATAAATGGGAATGTATATGAAGTTTATGGGTATACGAAATTTTGAAATGTCCGTAGGAATATATAATTTTATGAAACTAACAAGGATGGAATAGATTGTTTCGATTAACTTAGATACATGCATCCCAAATTTTGTTAGAGAAACTGAACATATGTAGTGAATCTAGATTATCTTTCCATTTGAACACTAAAATAGTTTTATCTCTTAAGTAACTTTGTATATTATATATTTTTGTTTTAATGATAAGATCGTAATTTTGAGATGTTTTTGAGATTTCTAAGAAAACTTATGGATATATACCATCTTTATTTTTCAGTAAATAAAAAATGTTTAATATAAAATTTAGAACTTTGGATATTTTTTTAATCATTACCAATGAGTTAAGTATAGAAACGTTTGATAATAATGATAATTTGTTTTCAAATCCAAACACCGAATACATTTAATAATGCATTTAAATGCGTTTCTAAATTATGAATGTTAAATGCTGAATTTGCTTTGTTAGTCAAACAAATTTACTAAGAAAAATTCATACAAATGTTTTAGGAATATATCATATCCTAATCCGTATTTACAGAACCGCATAAAATATTAAAACTGTCATAGTGACTCTAAGTTTTATTCCGAATTTTTAATTATTCTTAATTTCTGTTAAAATTCTTCTACTTTCAAAATTACACTTAACAATTCAATTCTATGTACAGACATCAATAATTTACAATGACAACACTTAGCATAAAATCTTCAAGACACTTTCTTATCATTTGTACAATTCTACGACAGCAATACAAGACAGCAATGCAAGCATCTTTATATGCACAATACATAGATAACAGGGAATTTATAAGATAAATTCAAAAAATCTTTATATTTATGTACACAATACATATATCTACAAAACAATAACTAACTATTTATTTAAATATAATTCAATATATGTATGTAAATAATATGTATAATTTATAATAAATAATGTATTCAAACATAATTAAATTTCTTTTTTTTTGCAATAACATTTTACTCAGCATTATTCACCTCAGGGTAATACTTATTAGGTAGCAAGCCATTCAGACCGTTCAAACGAGAGATGAATGGCTTGCTCTTTCAAGAAAACAACAAACAAATATATTATTACTTATATATGGTCAATAGATATTTTCCTTTACTTTTATTGTTGTTTTAAGAGTTTTTAACCTTATAATGATTTTTTCTCTCATTTGTACTCCTTTTCAACGGAGTTTGTTTGTTATTTTACTTGTTTTTTATTCCTTATTTTTTGTTTTACTCGAACTGCTGAAAAATAAACCACCAGAAACGATTCAAAAATTGAGAAGCACGTAATTCTCATTCTTTCTGCTTCAGAAATTCATATAGTAAGAAATGAATTATTCGAACCCCTAAACTCATATGGTGAATGGTTTGGTGGTCTTAGAAACTGTTCTTGAGTGGCTAACTGATTGCCAACGGCTTGAAAAGTGGACATTGAGCCTACTCGCGATGGCACACCTCTTGAACTTCTGAGACCTATTGATTCTAAATGCTCTGGGTGTGGTGGTTGTCGTCTTTTGCAACACTGAATTAAGTTATTTTTAAATTGGGGAGACAGGAAACAATAAATCATTGGATTTATTGTGCAGTGTACAAATGTCAAAAATTTAAAAACGAAGTGATATATATAAAACATATTATTAAAACTTTTAATACAGTATTTGATTACAATGTCCATGATCAGGCGTGGCCCCCAACATATGCTGAATAAACATATTATTAGGATCAGAACTTTTATGACCTGAAATAAGATATATTGGAGATGAAGCACATGTTTTTCAACAGCCAAAAATGTACAGTTAAATTATTTACCTTAATAATTTTTAACATTTTTATATGGTTTGTAGTAAGCAGTCTAGCATACTGATAATAATTATGCACAAATATATACTTAAAATTCTTAAAGAAAAGAATCTTTCATCAACTTTTGCAAATATATCGTTACTTAAGTTAATTCATGATTCTTTTCGTTTTTATTAATTAACTATATGAATGGGGTTAGCCAAAATCTACTACTCGTCTTTCTTTAGTCAAATGGCAATATTTAAATACGTGTGAACTTCATATGATGATTACGTATTTCACTGCTTTTGAGTCATAAGTATTGTAACATACCAAATTTTATATCAAACTAAAACAACTATAATTACTTTTATAATTTTATTTATTTATTTAATCCTTCTATTGAAGAGCAGTAGCACAATGGATTTTTTTTGTTTGTGGCTTGGAAAAATAAGGATTGGAATTCTAAATAATACTTCATTTCTAAAATATGCTTAGTTTAATAATGCTTTTAATAAGAATACCTTTAAACTCTTATAAGATAGACTTTATATAACTATGCATTAATTTTTAAAAATCGTAACCGTATTAAAGATTTTTCTGGTATCCTTCTACATTAATTAAACGTAATTTATACAATACCTGCTTTCTGCTTGCTCTTGTTCCGGGCTGTTGAGAGACTGCTCTTTCGACGTCTTCATTAATTCTTACAGAAGAATTGGTGCTTTGCCTTGAATTTGTTCCCGACCTGTATATACATTTTATTACACGGCAACATGATGAGAGAGAAAGAGAGTATAGGTATATATATAGAGATATATAGCACAGAGCTAGCGTTTTAATAAAAATAATTAATGTTCTAAGTGCATATAAAGAAACATTTCATCTTCAGATTCTGCATTTTATTTTGTTTTTGATAATTTATATGGAAATCTTATTTTTAAATAACTACTGTTATATACTTAGATTTTAAACTAGTTTGATTTTTAAATATATAAAAATAATGTTTAGACTTCAAATTACCCTTTTTTTTTACGCCTGAAATAAATGCGATTTGTAAATAATTTTCTAGAAATTAATTGTCATATTTGATCAAGCTACATAGTCTCAAATACAAATTTAAACGAAAAATATATGATTGTATCTGGAACTACTTTTTTGTATATTTAAATACATTTTCAAGACAAATACCAATTTTTTTTTATTTATCATCATTAAATAAATTATATCTTTTTGAAAACTTAGTTTTTATCATCAAAACTCCCCTATGAAAAGCTTATACTTTTAATAGTTAAATATAGTTATGGACTGAAAACTCGGCAGCTTTATTTAGGTTTACAAAATTAAATTACATTTAATTAGAATAATTATATACTTTTGCCAAAGGAAAATTCTATTTAATTAATTATTAATAACAATTCAATTTAATTACCTGTTAGCTGAAGCACTTGTTCTTGTGCTCCCCCATAACTTTTTTATACCCCAGGAATAGAAAAAAAGAAGAAGAAGAAATGGCACAGTAAACAATAGTAGTAAACGTAAGACATCTATACAAAAGGCCAGAGTTTCGTAAGTCTCTATGCAGGAGTACTTGGTTTCAAAGTCGATGCAAGTTATGAGGGTGTACGATGTGCTCTATGAAAGAAAAGCTCATTAAGACTAACATTTAGACATATCAATCTCTGAAATATGAATCCATAAAATATCAACTGATAGAAAAATAATACTAAAAAGTATTTTAGATTCTCTTTTTTATAAATCTACACAGGCAAAAAGTGATTTGGGTTTGTTTTTCTTAATTGCAAATCTAAATTATTTAATGGTATTTGCGAATGTATTTAACCGAATATTTTATTGACAATAAATGTGTGATATTTAAGGTATTGCTTGAATAAGTTAAACATTCACAGCATATTTAACACAATAGGATAAAAATAGAAACATATTTAAGTGGCTTTGAACTCTTCTGAAATTATAATTAGATTCACATTTAAGACTAAATTGATGAAATATTCAGCTTAAAATTACAAATATATTTTCTCATAAAACTAAAGAATTTTATTAGGGTTAAGAATTATATGCACTCACAGACTTTTATGCATCGTAAATTGTTTTTTCTAAATAAATTAAATTGTATTCTAGACAATAAAGGAAACATTTTTAAATTATTATTTGTTTTTTTTTTTAATTTTTTATTACTACCCTTAATTTTTTTGTTTAGAATTTGTTTGGTGTGTGACATTTTTATAAATGTTAAAAATATTATTATTATTTAAAAACAACCTCTAAAATTTTGAATTTTTGAATTACTGGGATTTGCTATACAGGTAAATGCATTCTTCATGTCTTACCTTTACGAAAACAGAAGGGAGAGCGAAAACAAGTGACGTGATCCACACACCTATGACCACTTTTACCGCATTTGGTAAGATACAAATCTGTCTACATCTTATTGGGAAAACGATTACTACAAACCTGAAAAAGAAATCCCTTTAAAGATATAAATCAATTTTGAAACAATTATTAAGTTAAATATTGATTAAATTCCATTTTTCAATGATTTCAACTGAATAAGAAATTATGTGACATCCCTTATAAAACCATTTGATACAATCACTTCTTTTTTATTAATTGCAAATATTATCAGTAAATTCTTTTAAAATAAATACTAATATATAATACGTTCAAAATTTATATTATTAATAGTAATGATCGAAGAATAAAAAATAATTACGTCTCTCTTTAATGAACTCTTATATAGATTGATGGCGTGCGATATTGCTCATCAGTCATTATTAGCTTATCAACAGCACCCTGAATAGATGACGTTCGATTTGAGGGTGCCTGGTGAACGACCTCTCTACTGGTCACATTTTGTCTGATCCTTCCTAATCCAAACCGCATTGTGTTATTTCCTCAGCGTGCTCTTCGTTGCCAACACAGTCTGGTACTATTGTTGGACCGATTTAAGTGGTGCACTATGTGACGCGCCAACCACACTGCGATTTTCATTCCAATGATAGATACCTAAGTCCGTCAAAAGTTTAAATTGATGTCTTTAGAGCCTAAAAGGCATTATTCGTCTTTTGTAGACCTTACTTCATCAGTAATTGTCTTTGGAATTCATAAGGAGTCGGCAATGTGCCTACATTTATACCAGCTGGTTCACGATTATATTATCTCTGTTTTGTGTATGTGCATGTGCGATCGTATGAAATACTGATCATTTGCATTTACTTCAAAGTGCGCTATTTTCATTAAAAGTGAAACACATGTACAAATTTTATACTTTAACTTCAGTACATGCTCAAAATGTACAATATTGATTAAACATACAAATAATGAACAATACGAAAATACACTATAATAATAATAAAAAAAAAACTCTCACCAAGAAGGAATTGCCCGATTGTAATGAAATTTCGTACGCAAAGGCATTTAGACCGAATATGGAAAAGATTAAAATTTGGTGTCCAATGAATGAATAGCGAGAGCTACAGCGCATCGGAACTGCGCACACAGCAAGTGTATATAAGTAGCGATTCTCATTCGGATGGTTAAATTTTCTATTGTATTGCGATTTAGGATACCTTTAAACGACTGAAAAAATGCCTCGCCGCAGGATTCGAGCTCATTACGAGCAACTGTCAGAGTTTGAAAAAAGTCGTATCACTGGATTGAAAGAGGCAGGTTGGGCAAATCGAAGAAGCGCTCGTCATATGGGTCGAAGCGATGCGGCGAATAGAAGATGCTGGCAAGAATGTTTGGACAATGGCATATTTTAGCGTCATGATGGTCGTCACGACCTAGGGACACAGCAAAGTGGGAGGATAGAGCTATTGTCAGATCAGCTGTCACAGCACCCGATTCAACCATCAGACGTGCGATCCGCACACCAGTGTCCACCATGACCATTCACAGACGGCTGATCCAGCGAAATCTACGCTCGTACCGACCGCTCGTACCGTCTATCGAGCCAGATTACAGTGGTGCTTGGCTCGATCAGGTTGGAATGATGCTGATTGGGAACGTATAGTGTTTAAGGACGAATCCAGCTTCCAATTGACGATCATCGAAACGTATCTGGAGACGCCTAAGGCAAGCTTGCCAATCCTGCTTTCACTATTACACACCACACAGGCCCTCAACCAGGAGTTTTGGTCAAAAGTGCCATTTCCCTTGAGATCCGGACCCCTTTGATTGTCATTAGAGGCACACTTACAGCACAGCGGTACTTCGACATTTTGAGACCTGTTTTACTACCGTTCCTTTTGCGGCTTTATTTATCAGCAAGATAATGCCAGACCACATACGTCATGTGTTGATATGAACTGTCTTACAGTTTGTCAAACACTGCTTTGGCCAGCCAGATCAATAGAGCATATCTGGGATATGATGAGAAGGCGACTGCATCTACCAGGGAATGTTGATGACCTAGCACGACAATTGGAGCGAATTTTGCAAGAAATTCCGCTTGGGGCCATCAGGAAGCTTTATCACTCTATGTCATGTTGTGTGGTAGTTTGCATCCAGTCTAGAGGTGGATCAACACCTTATTGAACTCGTTACTTTGTAACTATGTAACTCCGAAGTAAATCTTTGAGTTTTTCTGAAACTTTAATGTTTTTCTATTCTGTACATAATTTTCTTATCCACCAATTTTTGTCTCCATCGGACATCTCCTTCTTGGTGTGTCGTTGTTTGTTTGTTAAAGAGTGTATATCATTAAGAAATATTATTATAAAAGAATAACAACTATTTTAAAAGGTGATTTAGAATGCGTCAAAATCTTGAATGCTAAAAAGGTTCATTATTTTTCAGGGATTCTATAGAATAGGAACACTGGAAGCTTTATAACTCTATGCCACGTTGTGTGGTAGTTTGCATAAAAAGAAGCATCTTTACGCTTTTATGCACTTCCAGAACAACCACAAAATACTTTAAAATTAATATTAACTGACTTTTCTATAAGTATTCACAAACGGTAGTAGAATATATCTAAACTCAAAATAGTGCTATCAAAACACACACACACACACACACACACACACATATATATATATATATATATGGTTTCGAAATATATATTCATTGCCATAAAAAATTACATACCAAGAAATAAAAGTGTGATTATTACTAAACTTGACATGAAGGTACGTGTCTGGAACATATGTAAATGATTAGAAATGCAGTTTGATTGCGCATTACGTGATGTCCCACAGAGCGTTGAACTTCGTTCTCCTCGGATTATAAAACAGGTATTCAGAGCTTGTTTGCTTATATTTAATAAGTTGCAGAGGGATTCATTTTAACTAGAGATGTCATTACGCCGCCATTAGAGACAATATGAGCAGCTGTCAGATTTAGAGAGGGGAAGAATGATAGGGATGATGGAAACCGGGAGGTCAGCTCGTCGAGTAACTCGCGACATAAGCCGTTCTTACTTTACTGTGAAGAGGTGTTGGGACCAGTGGACAAGAGAAAGGTCTATTACATGGGGACTAGACTCAGGGCACCCTCTACTGATCAATAGTTGAGAAAACTGTCACACCATACGACACTCAAGCATAGCACCAACTGTCTCATTGTCCACCATTCATTCACAAGTAGAACTTCACAACGGACCTCTGTGTCAGTCTGTAGGGAGTAGTGTACAACTCTGTGTAGGAGAAGTGCTATTGCGGCTCTCATTACATGTACTGACTTTGACATCAACTCATTGTAGCCTCCATTCAGAGTATTGTTGCTCTCGAAAGAATTGGACTGCGTAAAGGAATTAAGTCGTCATTAGCGAGGAATCCAAATTCAATTTGGGCAGTGATAACAATCGTGTACGGGTGCGGAGGTCCCGTGATGAACGTCTCAATCTTGACATCTCTGTACAGCGGCACACAGCCATCACTTTTGAGATGGTATGGGGTGCCATCGCATACGACACACGGCCACCCCTGATATTGATCATTGACAGCATGACAGCCCACTCATGGAAAGCTCTTAGAAGTCAGTTTTCAACAGTACAATGCTCGACCACACACAGCAAGCGTTTCACAGGACTGCATCCGCTATATTTCCACCCTTCCCTTTCATGCTGGATCCTCAGATGTGTCACGAATCAAGCATATCTGGGATCATTTAGGACGGTAAGTTGGACAGCCTACGAGTTTGGTGAAATTAAAGGCGCGTTTACAGCAACTGTGAAACGAGGTATCGCAGGACGTGATGCGGGACTTGTATGCTTTAAAGCCCAACGGTATCATATCATGCATTAATGCTAGAGATGACCAAACAGGGTATTAAACCTCCATTTATTTATAATTTTTCCTACAATAAATGATCGTTTTGCTTTGATTTTGTTATCACTTACATCAGCGTGCGTTGTACTTACGTATGTAAAATCTCATTTTATTCTGACAAATCTTTCTTGGTGTGCACATTTTTATATCAACGATTGTATATATATATATATATAAGAATAATATTTTATTAAAATAATAAGATAGTTGAAACTATTTTAGAATTATAAACTACAATTACAAAATAGAATTTTTTAAAATTACAAGATTATCTACATATAGATATTTTAGGAAATAGAAGAAAAATGAATATTTATATATATATTTATAAAGTAAAGTAAAGAAAAATAGAAGTTATATTACCATACATTAATAAGAAAGAGTATCGAATTGAAAGAAAACAAGAGAAAATATTTGAAGAAAAACCACAAAATATGCAAAATTACAAAACTAGGCCAGAAAAAAAATGGAAACAAATGGGAGAAATAAACTAAAGAAAAAAGTGAAATGAACTATAATATTTGTAAATTCTGAATTTAGTTTATGACAGATTTACCGGTTTAAGCTCGTCTTACAGGCTTAACATTCACCAACAAGGAAATGCTATAGAAAAAATGGTACTACCATAAAATATTTCAAAAGGACGTTTATAAATCATATATATATATATACTTTTAATATTAAAATCTTTTCCAAAATTATCAATGAGCTCAATAACTTTTTTCTTAATATTCTCCTTGTTTTCATAATTTTTCTCCTTTCTTCTGACCCACAGCCTTTCTTTCAAACAAATTATTATTATCAACTCGACATTTTTTTCTATAACTATTATAATAAATTCTCTATGATTATTTATTTTTATACTCCAATTAATCTATTCTTATTAAAAAATCGCACTTAAGCCATAAGGAGAAATTGTATAATAATCAATATTGGAGTTTTCCTATCACAACCCTTTTTTAATAGAAGGAACTTAGTGCGTTTTTTGATTATACTCACCTCAACATTGTCAAAACTACTTAAAGGAAAACGCATAATTTCAATTTAATTAAAATTATTACAGTTTATTAAAGTTTTTTTTTTGTATCAGAACTATGCATTGATTAATTCTAATATTGATATAATTCGAAGATTGACCAATATAGTTATAATTACAAATTTTGCATTTTAGAATGCTAATAAATAAAAAGTTTTACAAAAAAGTAAATTTAGAATTCTAATTTACATGATTTTCATTGATAATTTCACAAGTTTTGTATCTAGGATTATGACATACATTAAAAATAAAAAAATATGTTTGCACACCACACTCACACACACACACACACACACACACACATATATATATATATATATATGCGTGAATACTGAAGAGCCAAATCATTATGACCAATCCTACCTTTTTAGATGAGCTTATCTAGATACGTGAAGGGTACGTATTCAAACGAGAAGGATATTTGACTGCTGCCAGGGATATTGAGGCATCATTCAAGTGAAGTTTTCATGCAAAGAGATGGTGTTACCATTACTAAATGCTATGGCTGTGAATACCTACATGACATGAAAGAAAAAGGATGTCGGATGCTACCCCGCGTGTTGAAACAATGTCCGCTGCAGATAGTGGTTGAGCGAACCGCTGAATACCATGTAGGTATAAATAGAAGCGTTTCGGTTGATTGATTGTTCATTAGTTTTACACTTAAAAGCAACACAAATGCTATTGGCGAAGGACCTCTTAATTTTGAACTTGGGTAATTTGACGAGGTCAACTCCTCATGTGGTTCTTCCCTCTTCATACTTTCCTTCCTCGCCAACGGGTGGACTGGCAGTCTAGACAGATTTAACATACGACTGGCAGATCTCGATACCAGGTAGTCTTTAGGGGCGTCAGAACTGGAACCCATGATTCGACAAAAATAACGCCGGTGTTGTGCTTGCGACCATGAGCACTTGGCTACTGCGGCCTTTAAATGTTTTTCGGAGCTCACAATGGTCGATGGACTTTGTCGGATATGAGATTAAGCTGCAGACGCCATTCTCATCTATTTCTGTAAACCAAACATCTTTATCATTCATACCTATGTTATATTGTGCATAGGAACTGTGCATAGGAACATTATGAGTGTGTGTGCTGCAATGGAAGAGAGTTACCTTATTCTTCACGTCGATTGCCGTATCAGGGTATGCCGTCTTCCAGAAGCGCAATTATTCGACACATGTACCGTGAGCCATGAACCGATCGGTGGTGTCGGTATTATGATTTGGAGAACACGCGCGTTTTCATAGGATCTCCATTCATCTTCCAAGGACTTGTGTCGTCCTTTCCAATTAGGATTGTAACTGTTTTGAGTGGCAAAGATGGACTAAAGCGGTATTGTGCGGGTGGTCATAATGACTTGGCTCTACAATGTATATACATTGCATTATGATATGGGAAAAAAGAGCCACAATGTGATAAACATAGTAAAAATGAAACACAACCACAACGTGCCCAGTATGGACAAATAAATGAAAAGATGGGTAACGTATAAGGGTGGCTCAAAAAGTACCCATGTTAAGAATGGGAATGATACAATTCACTGTAATGTTGTCCAGTGATCGTTTTTCCTTTTCAACGAAGTCCATGAATATGAAGCTCTTTGCATCCCAAATTATTATCAATGTAACTTTTGCGGCCGATGAGAATGGTTTCGCTTCTTTGGAGTATGTTCACAAAAGCATCCCATTGTTTTGATTGTTGCTTGAATTGATGAATCCAGATGTCATCGATAGTAACAAATAGACGCAAAATTACAATTCGATATGGCAACAATCAAAAATAACCTATGATTCAGCGTCAAATTTTATAATTGATGGAAGCACACAATGGCAACGCCTACTTGCCTTAGCAACGCAATTTGTCTCCCTAAACTGGTACTTTTTGAACCACACTGTCATTATGGGAATGATTAAAAGTAATTAATACTCATAAAGAAAAATATTTACCTTTCAATGGTTACGGCCAGAAGGTTTAACACTGAGGCGAACTGCGTTACATTTTCTGAATAGGAGGAAATTTTACAGATGTTTCCTACTGTGTTCCATTGTATTATAGAGTCATAAGAAAGATTTAGAGGAGCACAACAAATTAGAAGAAGCGAATCAGATACAGCTAAACTAATTAGGAAGATATAAGCAACATTGCGGCAAGGGTCTTGTCTTAAGTAGACAAAAATACCTAAAGTATTGCCAAGCAGACCAAGGATAAATATACTAACATATGCCCAAAAGAAGCATTTAAAATACACATTGATTGCCCAAGGACTTATTATTTCAATGGGGTCAAAGAAAAATGAAATGTTATCGGTATGGTCATAATTTTTTGAGCAATTATAGACATCATTTATTGTTATATTGCTATCAATCGTTATATTGCTATCAATTGTTATATTGTAATCAACTGGCTCCATTGTTATACCCTAGGGAAAAAATAAAGCAGAACACTTATGTGTCAACTTAATGCATGGAAATTTTAATTTTGATTCAATTTCAGTTTTGTTACAATTAGTACAATTTTTCATTTTTTTTTCATTTTGTCAACCATTTTTTGACTCATTTATCTCAAATGTATGTGGTTAAGTTTGTCAATGGAAACACTGTAGAATTGGAAACATCTGAAAAATTAAATATTCAGACACCTCTTAGTCCAACTGACTTGATACTTGAAAAGAAAAAAAAAAGATATTTGTTGTATAATTTAGTATATTCATTGAAATATGTAAATTAAAGAATTCTTAATAAATTTTAAATATATTGCTAAAATATTCAAGGGTTACTAAATTACACTAGTACTATATCTAAATTACTTTAAAACAAAATGTGTAATGAATCGGAAACTAATATTTATGACGCAAATGCATGTGGAACTGAAATTACTGGAGTAGACATTGAGTTACTACAATTTACAACGAGAATTACATTAATGTAAGCAATGATTTAAGGATAAGAAATCTTAACATTAATTTCATTAATAGCTTGCTTTTATAATACAACTGGAGTCTTTAAACTGTGGTTTTTCTTTAAGTGCTTTCAAAAACTATAGGAAATATATGCATTATTACTGGCTGTAAGAAATTATGGTTTTGTACTTGTTATATCTGTTTACTATTAATTATTCCTTTCATCAAGGGTTTTAAATTCTATTAGTATATTTTTGAGTGGTGCTGCTTAAATGAGTCGAAATAGTTCTGTAACAAAGAATGCACATTTCCAATGCAATCTGATTCATCAGTTGGGATTGAGAACAGAATCATTTGATGCGACTGTAAATTTTACTTAAATTATAAATATACCTCGAATACAATAATTAGAAAAGTCACATTAAATTATCATTTGTTTGCCTTTAACTTTTGTATATGTGTTTCCAATCACTACAGTTTCGAAGCTCTATCGTTTTTCAAAGCACTCTTGTATTGTTGTTTTAATTTTTCAAAACAATCTAAATTTTGTTCTAATTACATGAGTTGTGATATAAGAAATTAGTTTTATAATAAAGTAATTTTTCATTCATATAGTTTTTGAACTAATTCCATTCTTGATGAGAAAATGAATTGTAAGAATTTGGATATAGTTATGAATATATTATTTGATAAAGCATAATGTTAAGATTTATCTTTAGGAAAATTTTACGAAGAATATCTTTCTAGTACTTGATATTATCAGTTGATTAATAATAAGAAATTATAATTGAATATTTGTGTTGAAATCTAAATAATATGTAATGCAACTTTCATTCTATTGATTTCATATTGTGTACTAATTTTAACTGCTAAAACATGCTATTTTATTCACAAAAGAGCATGATATTAAATAATGGAATGAAAGTTGCATTATATTACATTAAATTTTCTTTTGTACACTTGATCTTCCTATACTTAATTCTGTTTTTTCCCCTCGTGAATTAAGCCTAGCCTTCTACAATGAGTTAATAAAATATCTCAGGAAATAAGTATTTTCATACACAGTGTATTAAAGCCCTGCCACTTTCTGACTTAGCGTATCCGTTCCTTTGCATTAAAGGCATAGTGCATTTGTCTTGAAAAAATTATGGAGTGATGAACGAGCATCAAATTTTGTTTTAAATAGGGGAATTCTTTCATAGAAACACACCAAATGATTGCGCATGGTGACGAAGCTATGAGTTGTATCTTAATATTTATTTGGTTATCGTGGTTTGAAACAGGAATATACTTGACCGAAGACGATGGGAGATCAGGTTGTCCATGTTCGAATCGAAATGATGAAAATGTTGAGCTTCTGCAACAGAACTTCATCGTCAAGGTTCAAATGTGGCCGGGGCATTCTACAAAGATGTTGAAGATGGGATTTTGAATCAATTGTAGCACTAGAGGCTCGTTTTCTGCACAGAGAAAATTGGTGAATCTTGTACAACAATGCACTGTCTCACAAGTCCATCCTCTAGTAGCATATTTTGGCAATAAAGCAGATAGTTTTCATCTATAACCTTCTGTACCTCTCATATATGTTCCACGGGCTATCTTTTATTTCCCAAATTGAAATTAAAAATGTTGGGACAGCAGTATGGCAGATAGAGAAGTATGACTAGAAGTGGTCATTGACATGGAACAACCTGTTCAAGATGTTAGAATCTGAGGTGATTCATGAAGTAGTTTACGGACCTCAAAATGTCAAGTTTTGTATTGGAATTGTGAGAGACAGTAAAAGAAAATTGATTCTGGTATCTTTAGCGGATAAGGTCTGGTGGATGATCAGTCTTAGAAATTTTTGAATACATTGAGTGTAATGATGTCAAATTGTATACGAAATGTGTTTCTGTTTTTTATTGGAAGAAATGACAACAATTCTAAGGAGCTACTACAAATAATATCATGGTTTAATCCATGAAATCCGAGTTTTGATTAAAATGATATTTCTTTTCTCCTTTTTTCTATGAACTTTTATCTCATTCTCATGAAGCGATATATAAGTACTGTCAAAGTAAATACATACAATAATGGTTCGTTCTATTACTTAGATGACATAATCTGAATTAATTAACTGATGGATTTCACTTTCATTTTAAATACTGATAAAGAAATATAAAATTAATAAAGTTAGTAGCAATTAAATAAAATTAAATGTATTACCCCTAGAGATTCGAAAATCCCATTTTTGAACAAAAACTATTCTCTTCTAAATGACATTATTTATTTTTTATTATTGCTATTATTAGAAATAATGTTGCAAAAGATGTAATTTTCAAATGACAGGTTGATCAGAATTATATAAATGCAGCCAAGAATGCATAAGAGTAAATAGAACTGTTTTGTTATTTGAAATTAGTTTGACACTAATGATGATTATACATAAAAGTTGAATGATTAATAAAATTGTAGCGATATTTAGAATAAATAAAAATGTAATTTTGGTAAGAGAAATTGACCATACACACGCACAATATAGTTATATACCTTATATGCGTAAAGTTTTTGCTAATATTAAACATATATTTATTAGAATTAAGCGTAAAAGATTTTATTTATTTTATTTAGTATCAATAGCGTCAGAGAGCAACAGGCTTGATAATAGCGATGGTTGCTGGGAAGGAGAGTATCGAGAGGCCGTTGTTGACAGTTCAACACACACGGAGAAATCAGCCCTCGAAACAATTTACTGGAAGGCGCGAGGTGGTATGCCTGAATACAGTGCTAATTTTTTATACAGCAGAAGCCAGGCAGACTATCGCTTAGTGAGCTCACTTTATTAATTCTCACGCACGTAATGCGGACTGCATACCATAGAAAAGGAAAGTCCCTAAATCCAACGCGAATCCAAACTCAAAACCAATTCCTGAAGAAAAGATCTCAACAAAATCCTCAAGTTTTTTCGGTAACACACCTCCACCACAACACACACACACACATATAAGCATAAGATATATATATATATTAAATTATATATATATTAATTATATAGAGAGAAGAGAAGAGATATATAGAGCAGGTTATATATATGGGATATATTAACATATATATGTAAATGTATATTAAATTCTTCACTTAATCTTGTTCTTAAAGGAAATTAATATTAAATTTAACGATGAAAATATGAACAATTAAAGAAATACCTGAAGGGGTACCAGGTAGCATATTTTAGCTAATATGCACTAGTGTGCAAATTTTAAGCATATTTTTAGATTGTGCTTTAATTCCGAAAAAAAAATCAACTTGGTGGCAGGAAATTCACACTACAGAGGCATAATATAACTCTTAAAGGTTGATGAAAGCACAGTAGCCAAAAAATGAGTAGTACGTATACATTACGATACAAAGCAGAAAAAGGTTTTATTGGCATAATGTCGTTAGTAAAAACATTGTCTGGAAATAAGGAAGAACAGCAATTCATTGTTTCTTAGTAAGGGAATACTCCTCACCTAACTGCAATGATTACGTGACATCGTTTGTTCATACTCGATACCAAATTATCTAGAAGTTCTTGAGGTTAGAATTGCCACTCTTCTAGAAGCATCTGCTTAGGATTTCTGGTGTTCTTTTGAAGATATGATCTTTCTGCCCGACATTTTACCAAAGCATCCCATATGTGTTCGTTGGGAATTAAATGAGGGAAGCACGCTGGCTAATAAATTCTGCAGATATCCTGAATTTCTAGAAGCTCCTCAATAGAAGAGGTCCTGTATGGACGTGGATAGTCGTGCACAAAAATAAAGTCTGGAACAATGGCACTCTCGGATCATACGCATGTAAGGGATGATCATTTCATCGCAGGAATGATCTCCAGTAAGTGAGCCGCTGCCGAAGATATGGAGCACCGTTCGTCTGATCAACATAATGCCTCCCCACACAAGCAATCCAAGCCTACCTCAACAGTTACTTTCCCTGATGTTAGTGGTATGAAACCGTGTCTCTTCCTCCTTCCATATCAACTAGATCTGAGAATCGTTGTTCAGACTGAAACCATTCTCATCAGTAAACCAAACGTGACTATATTAATAAGATATCTAATCTTTGTGTTCTTCACATTGCTGTAAATGGTGTCGCCAATGGGTTGCTGTTAATGGTAACCATCGTTCAGGACGACGAACAAATAGGCCACATGAGTGCAGACGTCTGGTCACAGTAAACAGTGATACCTGTCGTCCGGTTGCAGTACGAAGTTGCTGAGCAATGTTTCCCGATGTCTGGTTCCAGTATTTGTTTGCCTGCAGAAGGGTGTACCGGTCATCATTTGCCATTGTTTTCCTCGACCGACGTCGAAGAAAACAATGTACGTCTTTCTTACGTCTGTACCTGTCATTTGGAAGGCTTTGCAAGCTCTTAAAATTACACTTTTGTCAATTCCAAACTCTTGTGAAGCACTCGCCAAACTACGCCCTTCTTCCAGCTTGCCGATCATTCTACTATGTGTAAAGACATCCTGATGGATTCTTATAGCCATTATGAACTTACTATTTCACTTTAACCGGCAGGAAAACCGACACCGGCAGGAGGACCGACACCTGAGTATGGCAACTCCTTATCCAAACTTTCACACCTCACCAGTGGGAGGACTTGGGACCATGACCAAATTTAAAGTGCAGCAACCTCGCTAACGGAGGTTTAATGGCACCAGAATTCAAGTTCGCGACAAGCGTCAAGACGCAAACAACACCGGCCGTGCCTTGCCAACCATGACCACAAGGCTACCGCTGCCACACAGTGAATGCTTGCAAACTAAAGAATATTTTTTCTAACAATTAAGTTAGAATTATGAAATTTCTTCCATTAGTAATCTTTTTTAAGAATTCTTAATGTTTTGCAGTGCGCATCGGTTCGTGAATCAATTTGACACACATTTTTTCATAATTTTTTCACTAACTTTCCGACACGCTTGAACCTTGATCAGAAAAGAAAATTTAATTGTACTTTAAATTATAACAGTTTATTAAAGTTTTTTTTTGTATTAGAACTATGTATTGATTAATTCTAATATTGATATAATTCGAAGATTGACCAATATAGTTATAATTACAAATTTTGCATTTTAGAATGCTAATACAGTTAAAAGTTTTACAAAAAAAAGTAAATTTAGAATTCTAATTAACAAGATTTTGATTGATAATTTCACAAGTTTTGTATCTAGGATTATGACATACATTAAAAATAAATAATTATTTTGTACTCACACATTCATATACAAATACACACAAAAAAAACAAACACACACACTTATATATATATATATATATATATATATATATATATGAGTGAATACTGAAAAGCCAACCACTACCTTTTTATAACCACTCCTACCTTTTTAGATGAACTTATGTAGATAACGTGAAGGGTACTTAATCGAACGAGAAGGATGTTTGACTGCTGCCAGTGATATTGAGGAATCATTCAAGTGATTACATGTGTGTCTAATGAGGAAAAGTTGTTTATCTAAGTGACTTGGATAAAGAAAGGAGATTGTGATGGCCTAACAGCTTGATGCGAGCATTTCCAAAACTGCACAGAGTTCTCCGGATGTTTGCGAGAAGTCATTGTAAGTTTTCATGCAAAGAGACGTTGCCATTACTATATGCTATGGCTCTGAATACCAACGTGACATGAAAGAAAAAGGATGTTGGAAGCTACCCCGTGTGTTGAAACAATGTCCGCTGCAGAAAGTGGTTGAGCTAACCGCTGAATACCATGTAGGTATAAATAGAAGCATTTCAGTTGATTGATTGTTTATTAGCTTTACACTTAAAAGCAACACGAATGCTATTGGCGAAGGACCTCTTAATTTTGAACTTGGGTAGTGTGACGAGGTCGACACCTCAAGTGGTTCCTCCCTCTTCATACTTTCCTACCTCGCCAACGGGTGGACTGGCAGTCTAGACAGATTTAACATGCTACTGGCATATCCCGGTACCAGGAAGTCTTTAATGGCACTAGAACTGGAACCCATGATTCGACAAAAATAATGAATGTAATTCTAATGAAATTTCGTATGCAAAGACACTTAGACCGAACATGCAAAGGATTAAAATTTGGTGTCCAATGAATGAATAGAGCAGGAGCTACAGCACATCGGAACTGCACACTCAGCAGATATACATAAGAAGCGATTCTCAATCGGATGGTCCCATTTTCTGTTGCATTTCAATTTAGAATACCTTTAATTGACTGAAAAAATGCCTCGCCGCAGGATTCGAGCTCATTACGAGCAACTGTCAGAGTTTAAAAGAGGTAATAACATTAAAGTGAAAGAGGCAGGTTGGGCAAATAGGAGAATCACTCATCATATGGGTCGAAGAGATTCGATGGTAAGAAGACGCTGGCAAGAAAGGATGGACAATGGCAGATTTCAACGTCATGATAGTAACGGTCGACCTAGGGCCACAGAAGAACGGGAGGACAGAGTGATTGTCAGATCAGCTATCACAGCGCCTGATTCATCGTTACCAACCGACTGACGTGCGACCCACACACGAGTGTCCTCCTTGACCATTCACAGACGGCTGAGAGAGCAAAATTTACGCTCGTACCAACAGCTACACCACTGGCTTTCATGCCTGTACACTATCGAGCCAGATTACAGTGGTGCTTGGCTCGATCAGGTTGGAATGATGTTCACTGGGAACGTATAGTGTTTAAGGACGAATCCAGCTCCCAATTGACGATCATCGAAACGTGTCTGTAGACGCCCAAGGCAAGCTTGCCAATCCTGCTTTCACTATTGCACACCACACAGGAGGGCCGCGGTAGCCTAGTGGTGAAGGTCGTGGACTAGCGGTCGGTGGTTTTCTTTCAGTCGCGGGTTCGATCCTTGACCGCCAAAGACCCGCCATGTAGCCGGGGGTGATGCACGTTAAATCTGTTCAGGGCTCAAAGTCCTCCCGTTGGCGTGGTGTGGATGTTAGGAGAGGGGGGTGCCAGCTCAGATGTCGTCCTCGTCACTTGACCGTGGTTCAAATTACGAGGTCCGTTGCCAATAGCCCTCTGCACCAGCTCTGTGGTACTTATATTTTAATTCTATTTTGAATATTAATTGCGAAAACTTTTTAGCTCAAGCTTTCGCGGATGATCTGGCGGTTATTTCCACAGGAAATTCGAGAAGAGACCTAGAGTATAATTCTAATATTTTAATTGATCTTATTGCTGAACATCTGGCACAGCTAATGCTGGAGATCTCCATTGAGAAAACAGCCTCGGTTGTGTTTAGAAGCCCGTCAATCCACAACAAGGGAGTTCGTGGTGGCAGCCTCTTCAGTCGAGACCCAATTTTTAAACTAAAGAATTCCTTCATAAAAATTTGTAAATTTTATAAATATTTAGGTATTCTGATTGACTGCCGGCTCTCCTGGTGTCCGCACATTAATTATCTTAAAGAAAAAATTTATAATCTCTCATTAAATTTTAATAGGGTATCCTTCAATGATTTCAATTTCAAAAAATACAAACTGTGGTACTTATGCGTTATAGAACCTATTATTGTCTATGATGCGGGGGTTTGGGGTGGTGACCTAAACTCGTTGCAAATTACTAAGCTAAACTCTATTCAGAGAATTTACATTTTAAAATTTACCAAGGCCTGTAGGACATCTCCCACTTCTGCTTTGCAGGTGATTGCTGGCGTTCTCCCTATTCATCTGACCATAAAATTTCATTTTCTTGGGTTCATTTCCATTTGGGTTAAAGCCTATTTGAATGGAGCCCTTGGCGATTTTTTTTGAAATAGCGCCATGATGGCGCCAAAGCGGGTGTTTCAAACCCGGAGCTTCTGAGAGAGAGAAAAAAAGATGGCGTCGTGCCTGGAAGGCAAATTCTGAAGTAAGTAGGCGTATTCAATGGAAAAAAATGCAGAAATCGTCGTGTCTAGAAGACAAAGCAACGCATTTGGAATTTCAGTTTTAATGAACAAAAGTAAGAATACATAGCATAAAGAAAGAGGAAACATCGAGAAAACGAATGGAAAAAATTTACTGACCTTATTCAGAAGATAAATCTGCACCTACGAGCATGAAAACAGTAGTCGATTCCCTAATATTCAACGAACTGCTTTAAAACCGTTGTTATTGGAATTTCTATAGCTTTCTAAAAGCTAATTTTCTCCCTTTCGGGAAAACTAATCAAAACGATCCATTTTCGACCACCTTCGCCGTACCAATCGTAATCGGATTAAATAACAACTTTCAAATATCTAATTCTATACAAACGCAGATTTTCTCCCCTTTCGGAGGAATGAAAATGTTACAAAACTATCCAATTTCAAAGCTTCAAACGGACACTGTTCAGCCGATCACGTCTTCTAAAGAAAACATATTTTATGGAAAAAACAACCGTTTCCAAAACGTAGCCATCAAAATTTTTATTGCATATTTTCTTTCACCATCCGCAAAAAAAATTATTTTAAACGATTCATTGGATGTTAACATTTTCAACGTACAACGGATTTTCAAAAATCGCGGTACCTCAGCAATCAACAACGTTTGTATCCAATCCAGCGTAAAAAGCGTCGAAACCCCTTTTATAGGTTTTCTAGGGTTACCAGAACAAAACCTGCATGGTAACCACATTAGCGATTTATCGCCAAAAAAGTTAAAGCGTGCCATACCCCCTCCAAATAGGAACTAACCCAAATTTGGAGGCGGCATAATTTAAACTTTTTTCACCTAATTAATAATATCCCATTTGATTCAAATATCTCACTGAGAACTGTTCGTCCTGAAAAACGAATTATTTTTCTTAACAAATTTTCGGGACCCTCCGAGTGGGAGATTTACACCGACGGATCAAGGATCGGGTCCGAAACTAGGTTCGCCGTGTGTGTCTTCCACCGGGGTGTCCTAAACAGAGTCAACATGTTCAAACTGAATTTTTATAATTCAGTTTTTCAGGCCAAGCTTTCAGCAATTGGATTTGCCATTTTGTGGGCCGTCCCTCATAACTTTAAAGTTTCTGTTTACTCCGACAGTTTATCATCTATATTGCTACTGCAGAGTACTAGAAATAAATCGGCTATTGTCAATACCATTAAAGAAAAATTAACAACTTATTCTGATTTTTATAACTTACACTGGGTTCGGGCCCACATTGGAGATTATTGTAACAAAATTGCCGATTTCTTTGCAAAGTTCGCTATCACTTATGGTGAGAAAATGAATGTCCCTGCCCCTCGGTCTCATATACTTTTGACTTTAAGAAATAAGCTTCTTTCTGACTGGGAGGTCTGGTGGTCAACTTGTAATACTGGTATTTGGGTTCAGTCATATATTTCTAGACCAAATTTGAGTTTTTATACAAATTCTAGTTTTACTATACGATTCTTAACCGGTCATGGTCCCTTCATTTCTTATTTAAATCGTTTTAATTTAAAAAGTACAAATTTATGTCTCTGTGGCTCTGCTGGAGATGCTGACCACTACGTTTTCTCTTGCCCTTTTATCAGAGATTTTCATTTAAAATGTCCTGTTGTTGAAGCGAAACTTATTTGGCTCAGGTCCGTGTGCGAAAACCCCTACTTACATTCTAAGCTTAAATCCTGTATACTTACGGCTCGTAAAATTACCCAACAAATTTATTAATTGTTTCAAACTTTTATTATATTTCTCAATATTTTTATCATCCCTTACCATGTAGCTATAATTGTATGTCTTGTATATATGTTCACACCTTTGCCTAAACTTCATTTTTGTTTACGAATTTGTGGACGTTTTTGTATTGTGCCATTTAACCTGTTGTGTATCATATTTCTGCATGAAAATTTCAACTGTTTCTTGTGTTTCTGTCAAGTATATTTTTTGTGGTGCAAATACCTTGTACATTTTATTTAACCTTTATTTCAAAATTATGTAAATCTTATGTTATTTTGTCAATAAATGCTGAGGGGTGGGGGAAAGTGATAAACTATAATATATGAGCATATATATATATATATATATATATATACCGGGTGTCCATAATTAAACGATCCTACTTCAAAATTGTGTACAGACGAAACTATTGTTTAGAAAGTTGTAAAATTCTGTGTACGACATAAAGAAGGGATGGGAACTTGTTTGAGAGAATTAAAAAAATAGTTCAAAATTTCGCCACTAGAGGGCGTTTTTAATGGAGATCATATTTAGCATACATTAATACTTGCATACATTTATAACAGTTTACAAATTTTGTTACAACAATAAATGCTCAACATGATTACCATCATTTTCAGCTACTATTTGAAATCGTAAGATAGCATGTTCCACCGTTGACCGCAGTGTGTTCTGAGAAATGTTAAGAACATGTCGTGAAATACTGTCTTTGAGATCAGGTAAAGTTCTTGGTTGATCAAAACTTACCAGCTGTTTTAAATGGCCCCAAAGCCAAAAATCGCATGGATTGAAGTCAGGCGATCAGGGAGGCCACAGATGACGAAATTGGCGGCCGATCACACGTTCTTCTATGAAGTGATGTTTGAGAACGTCCTTAACACAACATGTAATGTGTGGAGGAGCTCCATCTTGCATAAAAATTATGCGTGAAAGGCACTGACGTGCTTGCAGATACTGAATAATTTTATTCCGTAATAACGATGCTTATCGCTGTCCAGTGATAAAACATGTTACTGGACCTCCAGCACCTAATTCCTCTAAAAAATTCGGACCAAGAATAAAAGACGTGGAAAACCCACTCTACACCGTTACTTTTGGTGAGTGTAGCGGAACTTGTAAGGTGGAATGCGGATTGTCTGTTTCCGAAATTCGGCAGTTGTGAGTATTCACCGAACCGTCCAAATGAAAGTGTGCTTCGTCTGTCCAGAGGATATTCCAAGGCCTTTCTGGATCAACTTCCAAACGAGCAAGAAACTACAGTGAGAACAGATGTCGAGTCTCGAAATCATGTGGAAGCAATTCCTGCACAATTTGAAGCTTGTATGGATAGTAAAGGAGGACGTTTCGCATGATCTTCTGGACAGTTGAACGAGGCAGATCCAATGCTTTTGCCACATGGCAAACTCTTGTACCAGCCTGCACGTTGGATGTTTTGTCCTCTTCCACCTGAAGTGCAACTTTTTCTATTGCTTCAGCAGAAACAGATTTTCTTCCTCTTCCAGAACGAACATTCAACGATCCTGTTTCTTCAAATTTGATTATCATTAATCGAAGATTTGTAGCAGTCAATGGACCTTTTCGCATCCCCTTTAAAGTCCGAAAATTCCGTAGAGCAACTATTGCGGAATTATCGTTTTGATAGAATAACTTTACTAACAACGTTCGATCTGGTAAACGCAATGATATTCTGATTAGCAATACCGAGCACACTGAAAATAAACTAATCTCCCGTGAAAGTTAATTGCTTTTATAACAGTTGCTATGTGACGTCGAAAAAAATTTGCATATTTTCGTCTTCCTTCGTGTAAATCCTTTGAAAATTAGTCATCGAAGAAGTTTAATTAAAGTTTGTAGTTCATTTTAGAGATTGTGTTTTTTAATGAGTAGCAGTTATTGTGTTACCGTGTCCTGTGGATAAAAAAGAGAGAAAATACAAATAGAAAACCGGTAATAAATGTGGCCTTCATTCAAAAGTGCCCTCTAGTGGCGAAATTTTGAACTATTTTTTTCTTATTCGCTCAAACAAATTCCCATCCCTTCCTTATGTCGTACACAGAATTTTACAACTTTCTGAACAATAGTTTCGTCTGTAGACAATTTTGAAGTAGAATCGTTTAATTATGGACACCCGGTATATATATATTAAATGAAAAGGTACGGAACGTCGTAACAACGCAACCATTAATATACTTGCCTTTGCCGATATGGGAAAATGTACCGAGACACCTATTGATGCGAATGAAGTCTCCGGTATGGGAAGCACGGGTACCTACATGCGCAGGAGAGAGCAGATGCTCTTATAAAAAGCGCCAACCAATTGAAGTAGCAGGGTGTCTGAGAACATGACAACGTTCATATTGCAAAATTTGAAGATTGAGGAGCAGTGAGGCATTATCTGATTTCTGACAGCGGAAGGTGTTAAACCGGCTGCTTTCATCGCCGAATGGTGACTGTATAAGGGGAAGACTATGTGTCCGACAAGTTAGTGAGAAAATGGAGTGCACGTTTTCGTGCAGGCCGTGAGAGTTTGGTTGACCCCAGTTTTGTGAAAGCCTTGAGATTCCCATGATGCCCTAAGATTTCCATGTGTTTTGTCCCCTAAAAAAACATCTGAAACTGAGAAGCGTTTTAACTCGGACGACGAACTCAAAGACGCTGTGAATGAATGGATCTCGTCACAGGAATTCTGGGAACAAGGAATCCTTTGACTCGTTAATCAATGGGATTTTTGTGATAAGGTCTATGGTGCATACTTTGAATAAAGTCTTCATTTTTATCGACAGTGTTATTTCGTACCTTTTCAATTTAACAGCCCTTATATATATATATATATATATATATATATATATATATATATATGTGTGTGTGTGTGTGTATACTGGCGTTCAAAATTAAGAACATTTTCCAATTTGTTCCGTTATCTGTATGGACAGATTTTAATGAAATTTGGTGTGTACATAAGGTTGATATAATACAAAAAAAAAAAAAAAAAAAAAAACATTCAACAGGTAAATAATCACGCATGATCGTTTGGTTTGTACATAGGGTTGATAAAAACCAAAGAATAACCATTCGACAATTGAAATAAACAAGCATGACCGTGCGTAACACTCATCGGAGTTGCAAGGTAGGAAAGAAACAACAGTTGAAGAATAGAGCAAATAAATGAGTTTATAGGGGGTATGGTCCCCTCTTACAGAGATATAAGCCTCGCAAAGTGATTTTATGATAGAAATGAGGGAGATTAGGAGTTATTATGGCAATTGGTCCTACTCGTTCAGCAACGCTGTTTTCAGGTCTTGGATGTTTTCGGAGGGTCTTTGAGAATTGCAATTGCCCTCTCCAGAACGTCCTAGGCATGCTCTACAGGATTGTAGTCTGGAGATCTGGCTGGCCAATACATCCCGAGAATATCCTCACTTTCCAGAAATTCGATGACCAGCTGAGCTCTATATGACCTCGCGCTGTCATCCATTAAAAGGAAATCAGGACCAACTGGACCCCTGAAAAGGCAGATATAGGGCCCCAAGTCCTCTTCCCTAAACCTCTCAAGAATCGCAGTACCTCTTTCAAAGACATGGAAGTCTGTGCGAGCATCCAACATGATGCCTTCTCAGCCCATCAAGCTTCCGCTGCCGTAATGGTCGATTTCTCGGACATTGAAGGGCAGATAACGAATCCCTGGTTCTCTCCATATGAAAGTACGGCGAAAATCACTGATTGGGTTGAACCAGAACTCATCAGTGAAAAGAACGGTCACCCATTGATTCATGCTCCAAAGTGTATGATCTCTGCACCATTTTAATCGGACTCTCCTGTTCGCAGAACTGAGCAGGACTCAAACTACAGATCTTCTTCCAAACAGCCCTCTCTCATGAAGTCTTCTGAAAACAGTCACCCTTGAAACTCGGGTTCCAGTGGCCGCAAACAACTCATGAGAGACCTGAGGAGCTATAGCATCCCCGTTACGCCTAGCTATAATATACAAATGGCGATCTGCTATAGCCATCGGGGCTCTTGCATGACCTTGACCAGACTTTTGAGGGCGGATCCGGTATCCTTAAGCTGTTTCCTAAGTTAGGCACGATGCTGGTCGTTAAATCGGATTATCTGCAAATCTGGACTTGAGATTGATCTGCTTCTAGCCTACCCACAATTCACCACCTCATTCCGTCATCAATACGTTGGTGGTTACTCAGTTTTTCTGTTTGAAATTTAATTTAAACGATTGCTGCAAAGAAACACCACGAAATTCGGCGAAATGTGCAAGCAAGCGAAATGCGGACTTTGGCACGCGTGCTTATAAATTCTGTTTTTCGAGTAGTTCCGCCCTTATACATGTGTACGCTTACGTGTTTCTTCGTACAAGATTTGCATCTTTGTTTCGAAACAGTATTTTTACATTTCGCACAATTCTTTTCATGAAATTCTGCAAAATATGCAAATTTTCTTATTTTTGAACACCAGTGTATATTTCTACTTATATACATACAGGGAGTTTCAAAACTTATAAGCAAAAATTTAAGTGGTGATAGAAAACATCCAAAGAAGCTATTTTTAACCTGCAATGCATAGGTGGAGAGCAGGCGATAAACCACTAGAAGATGCTGTAATGGAAATCATGAAGAGCGAGCTTTCTTACACATCGTCGTATGTATCGGGGATATCAAGAGGCATGGCGACGTACAGTAATCAGGAAAAGGCCACGACTACTGATAACCATGGTTTTTGTGACGATTGGTAAGAAAACTAGCACTTCATGATTTCCATTGCAGTAACGTCTAGCAATTCTTCGCTTGCTCTGCGCCTATGCATTGTAGGTTAAAAATTGCTTGTTTAAATGTTTTCTACCATTCCTTATAGTTTTGCACATGAGTTTCTAAATACCCTCTAATGGTCATTGGATCTTGTCTTTGCGCTTGGTTGTCTTTTACTGAGCTTTCTGGATGCCGAATCATGGTTTGAAATTGTTGCAAAGTCTGTGAACTCACATTTATCCTTCTGAAAACCTTGAAATGCCTCTGGTCTCCTAATTGTTCTACACCACAATCCTTCTGGAAAATGATGTCTCGAGGTCATTGTAACGAATAGACTAAGTCAGATTTCTCATCTCACAATTACATTGATATCTCCTCAAAGATCACACATTTTAACTGCGGCACCACTAATATGCATACAGTCATTTTATACAACACCTTTTTATTTAACTACATATTCATATTTATTTCGGATTTATTCATTTTTTAATGAAATATTACTATTTTAGCGATTTTTCCTTAATTTTTGGAAACCAGTGCATTCTTATATTGAAAACACAAAGGCAAATAAACAACAATATATTGTACAATACAACGCGAATCAAAGTAAATATAAAATAATATAATTAAAAGTTTTGGAACGTACAGAAAAATTATCAAAAGAGCGAATTATTAAATCTTACAAATTAAACTTGTTTAAAATATATAGAAAAGAAAGCGAAAAACTTAATATCAAAAAGAATACTTCTCGCTTAAGATTTCTTAATTAAAAGGACAAGACATTAAAACACCGATTGCGATATCATCATTTTCTTAAATAAAAGGAATTTCAACTGTGTGATTATTTAAAACTGGAATTGAAGTGCTATTTAAAAAAATTGGAAGTTGATGAAATTTTTGAATGTTTTAAAACGTTTTACTTATTATTGTAGATATAAACTTAAAAAAAAAAAAGAAAGAAAGAAAGAAAATAAACCAAGGTGGAAGCTTTATTTGAGTTTCGCTATCAAAAACATTGCCAGAAGAAAAATCCTTTATTTAATTTACTTAAAACTCTTGTTTTCTAACATTGAATCAGGAAGATTATTTTTAAAACCAGTCTGTTTCATATTTACGTAATTTGTTTAAAAATCATCTTGTGCGTGTATATTTTCTAAATGTGTTGTAGCTTTAAAAGATAGAATTAATACAAAGAAAATTAAATTCAGATTTATTTGATAAAACATCAGTTCCATTCTTCATGATAAACAGTTTATTAAAAAACTTAATTTAAGCATTTTGAAGAATAACTAATTCTATTTAAAATGACAATTTTTAAGGAAGAACCAAATTTGATTAATAGGAAATCTAGGAACACTTGAATCCAATTTATTCATTATCAATCAAAATAATTTTAAAGGGTATTTTCAAGACATCTTAATGTAATTTTATAAATATAGGAAGATGTGAACAGTATCTAGAAAGGTCATTTGCTATTTTTCACGTGAAAATTTAATAACTGTAATTCGTACATTTGAACGAAAGAGATAAAAATATAAAAAAAGATTTAAATTAATTAACATGAGTTGGTGTTTATTTCTAAATGTTTTATTAAGAACTTTACAGCTTTGTACAAACAAAACAATTACTAATTCGTTTTTATGTCCATTTCTATATCCAGTATTAATTTTCTGATGTTCTCGACTAGATTATAATAATTTAATGAAATGTCATATACTTTGTTGCAGGGAAACATATTTTTACCATTTTCTGATAATACTGAGTAAAGTAAGGACAATTTAGTTTCCCTAAAAAAGATTATTTTTTTAACAAAATTATTATTAATAAAAATCTTTTGATACAATCGTTTAATTTTTAGCATTAATTTCTTTTAGACACCTGAATATCATTGCTACAAGTTTTCATATTATGCAAAATGTAAACTGATTCCGAAAAAGAACCTGTAGTTACCATATGTGCCTTTTTAGTGGCTTCAGCTAAATTTTAGAATAAATAAACACTTTTAATTCAACTTAATTTTAAAATAAAATGTAATAATCTTGCGAAAAATAAATAATTTTTGAAATTTTTTTTCAATTAAGTTTAGGAAACCATTTTAAAGAATCGCATTTTTAAGAATCTCTAATACATTACTGGCCACACAAAATGCAACACCCTGAAGAAAGCATGCAAACCATGTGAAATTTACATTATGCGTTTGAGACGATGAGTAATGCAAATCATTAGCATTGCAGCACAGACGCACATCACGGGCGACCGTAGCGCCACTCACAAGCGCTATATAAAGGGAGAACAGATTGGCAATTTGAAGTACGGCAATTGTTTTTTTCGTGCGGTTTTTTTTTTTTTTTTTTTTTTTTTTGCTTAAGGCGTTTATCTATGCCTTGTGGAAGACATCGAGCGTCTTTTGACCAAGTTTCTGAATTCGACTGAGGAAGAATAGTAGCCTATAGGGATTACGGAGTATCGTTCAGAGAATTGTTCAAAGTATTGGACGAAACCAAGCAACTGTGATGCGGGTTTGTGATCGCTGAATGCAGGAGGGAACGACGGACCGACGGGGCCGACCGCACCCACCTCGTTGCCCCACTGCCCGTGATGACAGGCAGATTGTGCGCATGGCAGTGATGGATCGCGCAGCCCCATGACGAACTATAGCACAACAGATTCAGTCCGCTACGCATCATTCGAAGTCCGCTCGTACCATTCGATGCCGTTTGCAGCAGAGTGGAAGGTCCTCGAGGCGTCCATTGCTTCGTTTACCCTTGACTCGAAAACACAGGTATTTGCTCCACCAATGGTGCGATGAACGGTGGACATGATCAACGGAATTGAACCACATTGTGTTTACTGACGAATCCCGCTTCCGCCTGCAACATCATGATGGTCGGATTCGAGTTTGGAGACACCGTGGTGAGAGGCTGCTGAACTGCTGCGTTATGCAGTGTCTCTCTGGTCCTGCACCCGGTATCATGGTTTGGGGTGGTATTGGATTTCACTCCCACACCCCTCTAGTACGCATTACCGGTACACTGAACAGCCAATGCTACATATCTGAGGTGTTGAAGCCCGTGGTCCTCCCATACCTTCAGCGCTTGCCCTGAGCCATATTCCAACAGGACAATGCGCGACCACAAGTAGCACGCAATGTTCAAGAGTTATTCTTTACCCATCAGATTGAATTGCTTCCTAAGCCTGCTTGTTTTCCCGATCTATCGCCAATCGAAAACGTGTGGTCCATGCTTGCACAACGACTGGCCCGGGATGCACCACTCGCTGCTACACCAGATCAACTTTGACAATATGTGGAAGCAGCATGGACTGCTGCACCCCAAGGATACATCCAAAACCTCTTTGATTCTATGCCTAGGCGTGTGGCAGCGGTTATAGCCAACAATGGCGGCTACACTAACTACTGATTTTGTCATCATCCACACATCACAAGAGGCTGTAATTTTAATCGTTTGATCTTTGTACAACATGTTATCTGCCAAATAAATTTCTATGTCATATCTCAGGTCCTTCTGGATGTTGCATTTTGTGTGCCAGCAGTGTATAATGTTTTTTTTTAAATTTATATATTTATTTTTAAAAAGTAATATTTTGTCACACAAATATAAGGTTCATAAAAATATTTAATTTACACTTATATGTTGAAGAGAACAAAATAGGAAAATAATATTATGGTAGTTTTCTATTTGAGAAAGAGTGTCATGTTTCATCCTCTTCTCTAAAATTAGTCGAATAAAACCTTAAGAGGTTTCATTAAAATGAAAAGCGTAATTAACACATACTCTAACAATATTTGATTTCTTCTTTAAAACCTTGCACATTTTATGAGAAAAGTAAAAATACTGAATTTAAGTTAGTAGATAATTTGATATTTGCAATGCAAATCGGTATATATTCTTCTTTTAACCATTTACATTTCTAAAAGTTTAATTTAGAATTTATTTTACGGAAATATACTGATAAATTTAGATAGAAGTTAAAACAATTATTGGTCATATTCTCTTACATAGTCATATTTTTTTACCCCATTTCATTAAATGTAATATTTAATACAAACATTTGTACTATGTACACTTTTTATATGACTGGTGCTTTCATAATGTGTTGAAACGGGGTGCATTAATATTTTTAAAGAAACTAGCCCACAAGTAATAGTTGCAAATTCTGTGGAGTATGGAAACAATTTGATATTTACACTGTATAACTTGAACTTATGGAAAACAATATTTAACAAAAATGCTCCTGAATATTCATATATGTTAAATGAAAGCAGAGAGCTGAATATGACTTTTAACAATGTGAATATTTCCTTTTTTATAAGAAATATGTAGATGACTCATAAATATAGTGATAATAAATAGGACTTATGACTGGTGGGAGGAAAATATCCAGCATTTCACTCACGAAAAAGTGCTCCGTACATAAATGTCAATTAAGGGATGAGATGCATTTTTTTTGCTTGGAGTTATAATGAATAAAGTATATATGTATAGAAATGTGGTCACAGGAGATCCTAACTTACAATGTTGGGTTGTTTCTCCATTTGTATAAGCATCTTTCTTTTTTTTTCCATATTTTCTGTCCTTAATAATGGACTTCCATAAGTGTCTTTCATCAACTTTAGAAAACATTGTATACAGTTACACTTCTGAAAAAACTTTTGCCTTTGTAAACTTGTCTTTTTTACTCAAGATGACATATGTATATATATTAAATCAATAACAGCCTAATATCAAACAATGCTGTTACAGTATTCTTGGTAGGGAATTAGTAATTATAATAACTTTTAATTCAAATGGTTGAAAATTAGTAAACTATTAAAAGATTCTTAGGAATTTTTCAGTTTAATTTTTTTTAAATAATACAATGGTTAAAGTTACCAAGATAATTATGAGAAATACTTTAGTTGTTAGAAATCTAATTTACTACATATAATTGACTTTATCAATATAGATTTAATCTTATTTAGATTTTATTCAACATTATTTCAAATAAATTAATTTAATGTAGATAAGTAGTAGTATTTGAAATGTATATTACATTTTTTTTTAATTTGGGTTTTATGGAGTGGTAAAAACTCAATTATCAAGTATAATATAATGTAATTTAATATTAAAATATGTTATCATGATATAAAAGCAAAAGAAAGTCATCTAAAATTATGACATGTATACAGTAACGCAAAAAAATTTTTAAAAAAGGAAAAACGTTGTTCGTTGCTGATGCTAAGATCTCCATTAATCTTGAGATGTAACTTTCTAATAATTTGAGCGTTATTTTTTATGTTAAATTGAACTTTGATTTTCTTCAAAGACATCTCTGAACAATAAAATATAATAATGAAGGAAAATGGTCATGTTTTTTCCTCTTTCCTTCCCATTAGATTCCATACAAAATTTAATATATCACTCTTTTCTAAGCCATGGTAATAATAGATAATAACCGGTTCAAAATTAATATTAAATATTTTACAAAAAGTTAATCTTTCCGTATATAATTCTACTATATTGTACGGATTACATTTTTTTAAATGAGATGTAACTACTGTTTTCCTCATAATAAAGCACCAATTTTTGATCGCAATTTAAGCTTAATTATATACAAAAACATTATTTAAATTTTTGTTTAGAAATATTAAATTAGTTAATATGTCTTTAAATAATAAAAAATAACCTAAGTAATTACTTAACTATTTGAGAGTATATCCAATTAATTTTCAAAAAAGAAATTTAAATTTTAAAAAATATAAAGTTAATTGATTGCAATTTATATCTATTCGAGAGTATATGTATATATCTATATATATTCTGATTTCACTTATTGAAAAGAGAAAAAACAATTCTAATTTTAAATAGGTTAATTTTAAAATTCTTAATTTCTTAGAATTTATTTTTATGAAATGTTTGTAAATGATCTTAAGTTTTATTTAGTTTTAGCATAGCTTGGTAGATAGAAAAGATATCCTTTGACTTTTCATTCTATTTTTTTAATGTTTAGTAATTATTTTGCTATGTCTTTTGGGGGGAGAGGATTTCATTAAATAAAGTTGTGATCTTGTAAGTTTTTTTTATATATATTTTGTTATTATTAATATTTTTGGTCTTTGTAGTTTCTTAATAGTAATTTTATTTACTCTTCAAGATCCAAAGTAAATTGTGTGCATGCTTTAAACTTTTGATTTTTTGATGCTAGAATTTAATGATTGCATTTCGCAATAGCAAAAATTTGTTTTTCTTATCGCATTTATTTTTAGAGGCGTCATACTAACTTCTTTGCTCAGTTAACTTTATGTTAATATGTATTTTCAGGTTTGTGTTTTATTTTCAACTATTGCGTACATAAGTTTTCATCAAATATGAAAATAATGCGTTGTCTTTTTCTTAATGGTTTTTCGAATTATTTTGCTTTTTCATTTTTTATCTTTTCAAATGTATTTATAGTAACTGTTTTTTCAATAATATAATTTGTTGAGAAAGATAGTTTGGCCAGTAATTCTAGTATAACTCAGGATAACAGTCTGCACCCTGTTACAATTTCAAAGATATTATTTTCCATTTTTTTTTTTTTTTTGTTTGTTTTTCTTCAAATTTTTTGGGTTTTGTACATTTCTTAAATAATTACATCTTTTTGTTATTTCTGGTATTTTTTCATTTCATTTTCATATAATTTACCTATTTTTGCTAATTTCATAATTTTTTCTTATGTGGTTATATTTGTATATATTATTTTTATACATTTTTCTGTTTACAATCATTATCTGTGTATTTTAACGGATTGGTATATGTCTTCTTTTCTATTGATTCATTGGTGATTTTTTATATATTGTTTTAATTTTAATTACTGAAATTCTCTCCCTCAGTATGAATACAAACACACACACACATATATATACATACATACACATATATACCTACTCTCTATATATGATAATGGGACAAAGTACAGAAAAATCGATTTTTTTAGAAAACTATGATTTTATTCCTTCTATACATTTACAATACATCTTTTAGTATGACATCTCTAAGCAGAAATGAACTCTTGCAGACGTTTTAGCATTGATTCCACTAGATTAGTACACATGCTCTTGAGTGCATCCTCATGAAATTTTCATTGAATTGCATCGTTTATAAAGCGTCCTTTTGTTGTACAATCAATCTTACGTAAACGCCTATTCACAATATTTTTCAAGTTCTCAATGGTATTTAGCTTTAATGAATTTCCAGGACAATCAAATACTTTAATTTGATTTTCCAGCTTAATAGAGTTTACCAATTGTGAATTGTGATAAGAAACCAAGTCATGTTGAAGTGATCCGTCAAAAGTTTTTATGAATGAAATAATCTTATGCCGTAATATTTCGATGTATTTAGTCGAATTCGTCATGCCTTGAATAGAACTAAGATTTCAGTGCTATTTGCCGTATAAAATCCCTGAAACATCTACCTCAACGGGTGTTTTACAGTCTGTTGGACTTGGTCATGTCTCAAAGGTTCACAATCACTTCGTCTCACAACGTCTGAAATGTATTCCTGCACAAATAAATGAGTTTCATCACTGAAAACTAATTTTTTGTAGACGTCAGCAGTCCATGAAAAGTACTTTTTCACCCATGCTAAAAGTATTTTCTACATGAAGTAATAATTTTTTTTAAAATTTATTGTACTTTACATCCATTATCTTGATACGTTCTTTTACAACAAGCAAAATTTCTAGTACTCATTTACATGTTCTTATCAAATAAAAGCTAAATTTAAAGCACTCTTCATTTGCGATTTATCATCTATCTCTGTCCCGCATTCTTTTTGCCTTTTTTTAGGTGTTATGATACAAAGAACATTCCGAACAAAATGATAGTTATTTCTTTACATAGTGGCAACAACACGAAAATGCAAAAATGAATATACAGGTGATTTTTTTAAAAATATTAATTGAAAGTTAGTAATAATTCTAATCGAAGCATAAGATTTTATTTTCCTGGAATCGTGTTTATTTAAAGAACTGTTTTTATTTGACCTACAAAAATAAAGTAAGTGATTCAGAGTTAAAAAACGAAAGGCGCTGTACCCAAAACTTTTGCTTTCGTTTGAGCAAAACATCTCCAGAAATAGTTAAGGTAATGAAAGAAGCTTAGAAAGACAAATGTTTTGGTAAATCTACGATTTTTAGATAGCACGATGATTTAAAAAAAAGGACGTTTGTCTGCAGAACTGGCTTCTAAGCCTGAACTACCAGAAAGTGTTGAGAATGATCGAAATTTGCTGATTTTTTTAATATTGTGTGGGAAATCTTGTAAAAAAATCGGTGATTGTCATATGAGAAGAAAGCGGTATCATTTAACATTTCGAAAACATCAATATTTCGCATTCTGAGCAACAATTTACAGCTTTACCGTGTTTGTTCCCTCATCACCTTACTAACGAACAAATGCAAGCAAGAATTCACCAATGTTCTGAGTGAAAACAGATACTACAAAATGATCCGAATTTCCTAAAGACTGTAGCGAGCAGTGATGAAGTTTGGGTGTATCAATTTGATCCACTTACAGAGTCCCCAACAAGTGTATGGAAACGTACTGATTTTTTGCCTCCGAAAAAAATTCGACAAACCAAATCTGCTAGAAAGGTCATGGTTATTTTCTTTGGTCATAAACCTATGTGTAATCTATCAGTATGCTGTGCCTCCAAAAACTAATGTGAATGGTGAATATTATGTTTCAGTTTTGACAATTTTGTGACAACACATATCGAGAAAGCGTCATGAATTGTTTGGAAATTGGACATTACATCATGATAAAACTCACACGCATATAGCTACTTCTGTTCAGCAGTATCTTAGTAACTGTAATATTAAAATCCTTCCACATCTCCCTTATAATTCAGATATCTCACCATGCGTTTTCTGGCTGTTTACGATGTTGAAAGAGAATCTCCATGGTAGAAAATATAATACAGATTTAGACGTTATTTCAAAAGTGCAAAGTTCTTTGATGCGACTACGGAAAAAAAATGCTTCTCTACCTTTTTAGAAAAGTGGGTTGAACGATGGGACCGTTGCATATCATGTGAGGGAAGGTATTTAAAAAAAAGAGTGATTTACTTTATGCTGTCAATATATTCATTGATTTCATATAATTTTACTTTCAGTTTTTAAGGAACGCTCTTTGTATTTTCTGATTTTCTTTATCCGCTGCAATTGCCAATTTCCTCTTTAATATTACTAGAATATTTTTTCTTATCCTAAAACTTCTGTAAGGTTTATTCAGGCGTTTTTCAAGTTTCTTCAACAAAGGCTTCTTTTGTACAGCTTGTTTTGATTGTAAAAATAATTCACAGGCATGAAACCAACAAAAGCATTTATTGCAGTCAGCTCAATTATACTATTGAATAAACATATAGGTCATCTCAAAGTTCACACACCAGATGGATTTAACACACTATGTGTTACTTTAAATGAGATAAAAAAAAATAAACGAAAATTGTGACTATATTTTAGATTTTTTTTAAAAATCATTTTTTACAGCATTAAAGTTTTATTTACTTGAATAATTAATCTTCATAATACATTGTTATTTTTCAGCTTAAAATTATTACTTTTCTTTTCATCTGTGTGCTACAAAATTGCAAAATGTGAGAAGTTTCTACTGTACATTTTTAGACAGATATGACAAGCAATAAATTAGAATAACTGAAAAATTTTCATGAAATTTAAATTAAATCTGGAGATTAACAAATAATTTTAGGAAATTGAATTCAAAAGTTCAGTAAAATGCCACTTTAATATTATAAAGATATTTATAAGGAAAAAATTCTTAACTTATGAATTTCTTAAAATAATTTTAATATCACTAAATTACTATGGAGGTATAGCTTATCACATAAATATATGGACAAGTGATTGTTTGGAAAAATAGCTTAATCAAAATTTAATGAGCCGAAGAAAAATAATCGGAGTAGAAAATTACAACAGTAATTTGTTACAGCTATTGGTATATCATACAAAGTTCAAACGTTTTCGAGGAGAAAATAAATTAAAAAATACGCTGACCCAACAATATAAGGACAAAGAGAATTTTATCTATTACAGTTCAGATTTTAAAACAGTTGTTTTCAATTAATATGATCCAATCAGGTATGCTTTGAACTAAGGTTTGCATACAAAAATTAAGTTTTAAAGAGAACTAACTTTCGTCTATTTGCTGCTTTAACTCCGACAAGGTTGAAAATTGGTGTCCATGGGCATTCACACCTACTGTCCTCAAAATATTTTCTGCCTGGTTAAGATTCGAGCTAATTACTGGACAATCCACAATGTTAATATGATTCTGTAATAACTAAGTATAATTTCATGTAGAGTTGAGGATCGAATCAATCTACTACTGGAATATCCAGTTATCACCTCTCGAAGCTTTTCCAAACGGAAGCAAATGAGTCTGAAGCACATCTTATTAATCTTCTGAACATTGTCGATTTATAGGAAAAGTACCGTGTACCGTGGAATCAGAGCACGCCTCACACCTTGACAGACTCACCTCCTTGTTGCCAGCAAAAAAAAGAGCTAAGTTTAAATTTGAGATTACGCCAATAATAAACATAGCCAACTGGGTCATACATATTGAATGTCTTTTCATCGCTGAAGAGAACAGTTAATTATTCTTCTCCAAAATGCATGTGTTTTTCAAAAACCTAAGCAGTCACGCCTATCTATGATGTGCTTTGAGCATTGGTGTTTATTCGCGTTCTACGATAGACAGAAAATTTGTTTGTTTGTAATACCAATGAATGGTAGATATGGACACTAGACTGATTAGATAATTAGCCTTTACTCGAACAAACTGGATAAACCTTATGACTGGAAGCTGTTCGCAAAAGCTGGCCATCTTATCATCAAGATGTCTTCTTTGGTCTCTCTCGACACTTTTTTACTGTAGATAGAACCAGTTGTAGTAACAAGATATTATATATACTAGATTAACTGAATTAAAAATATTAAGGGGTTTTCGAAACCTTCAATCCTTTTCACTTTAATGGCAAGTTTCAGTTTTATCTTCTTGTGAGAACTCAGCGTTACGTGGAACATCACAATAAATTTCAAATCGAAAAACTTATTTGTCTCTGATATTTTACGAAATTATGTTATAGAAAAATTTTTCGAATGTGCACATTTTCTCATTCCGGACTTGTAAATTCAATATATGAAAGTTGTTCACACACTTTTAGAATTGCATATATTTTTTAAAATTAATTCACTTTTATTCTTACATAATAAAGGCGAACAAATTTTATCTATATCAGTTTTATTCTAATTATATATATATAACAAAAAGAAAAAATGACGCACCAAGAAGGAGTTGCTCGATTGTAATGAAATTTCGTATGCAGACATTTGGACCGATCATGCAAATGATTAAGATTTGGTACACAATAGTGGGCGCTACGGCGCATCGAAACTGCGCACTCAGCAGGGGTATATAAATAGCGTTCTCATTCGGATGGTCAAATTTTCTAATGTATTGCGATTTAGGATACCTTTAAACGATTGAAAAAAGACCTTACAATAGGATTCCAGCTCATTACGAGCAACTGTCAGAGCTTAAAAGAGGTAAAAACATTAAAGAATCACTCATCATATGGGTCGAAGAGATGCAATGATTAGAAGATGCTGGCAAGAAAGGATGGACAATGGCAGATTTCAGCGTCATGATAGTAGCGGTCGACCTAGGGCAACAGAAGAACGGGAGGACAGAGGGATTGTCAAATCAGCTATCACAGCGTCTGATTCATCGTTTCCAACCATCAGAAATGCGACCCGCATACAAGTGTTCCCCATGGCCATTCATAGACGGCTGATGGAGCGAAACCTACGCTCGTACAGACCGCTCGTACCGTCTATCGAGCCAGATTACAGTGATGCTTGGCTTGATTAGGTTGGAATGTTACTGACTGGGGACTTATAGTGTTTAGCGACGAATCCGCTTCAACTGTAACCTGACGGTCCTCGAAGACTTGTCTGGAGACGCCCAGGGCAGCGTGCCAATCCTGCTTTCACTATTGCACGTCACACAGGCCCTCAACCCGGGGTTATGGCTTGGGGTGCCATTTCCTTTGATAGCCGGACCCCTTTGGTTGTTATTAGAGGCACACTTATAGAACAGCGGTACGTCGACATTTTGAGACCTGTTTTGCTACTGTTCCTTTTGCGGCTTTATTTATCAGCAAGATAATGCCAGACAACATATGTCATGTGTTGATATGAACTGTCTTACAGTTTATCAAACACCTCTTTGGCCAGCCAGATCAATAGAGCATGTCTGGGATACGAAGAGAAGGCTACTGCATCTACCAGAGAATGTTGATGCCCGACAATTGGACTGCATCTACCAAACAAAATTTATAGCCAGACAATTGGAGCAAATTTGGTAAGAAATTCCGCATGAGACCATCAGGGAGCGTTATCACTCTATGCCACGTCGTATGGCAACTTGCATTCAGGCTCAAGATGGGTCAACACCTTATTGAGCTCGTTACTTTTTAAAGACGTAATTCTGAAATAAATGAAGCAATATTTCTGAAAATTTAATAATTTTCTATTTTGTACATAATTTTCCTATTCTCCAATTTCTGTCTCCATCGGACAGCTCCATCTTGGTGGGTCATTTCTCTTGCTATAGAGTATATATATATATGGACAAAAAAAATAGAGCACCAAGAAATAATTGCGGGGTCGTAACGAATCTTGGCGTTAAGGTACATGTAAAGAAGATATGGAAATGATTAGAAATGCAGCGTGATTGCGCATTACCTATAGCCGGTAGAGGGTGTTTAACGTCGCTCTCTATGGAGTATAAAACAGGTAACCAAAGCTTTTTTGAGTGTGCTGAATCGTTTACAAAGGAAGGTCTGAGGTAGACATGCCATTACGCCGTTTTCGAAGACAATATGAGCAGTTGTCGCGGTTTGAGGGGGGAGAATCATGGGCATGATGGAAGCTGGGTAGTCAGCTAGGCGAGTAGCTTGTCAATTAGGCTACTCTGATTGTGTTGTGAGGAGGTGTTAGGACCATTGTATCCAAGAGAGGTCATTTACACGAAGACCAGGCTCAGGACGCCCTCGACAGACCAGTCATCGAGAAGACCGCCACATCGTAAGAAATGCACGCGTACAGCCAACTGCTTCATCGGCCGCCATCCAGGCACAGGTAGCACCTTTAATAGGGGCCCTGTGTCTTCTCGAAACATACGAAGGCGCCTGGCTGAAGGACATTTGGGATCACGGCGCCCATTACGTGTGCTGCCCTAGACGCACAAGCATCGACGCCTCCGTTTGGAGTGGTGCCGTGCACGAGGAAATTGGACTGCAGCGGAATGGAACCAGGTCGTCTTTAGCGACGAATACAGATTCAGTCTCAGCAGTGATGACAATCGTGTTCGTGTGTGGAGACCCCGTGGTGAACGCACTCAATACTGCCTTTGCTTTACAGCGACATACCGCTCCAACAGCTGGTGTGATGGTATGGGGTGCCATTGCCTACAATACACGGTCACCCCTAGTAATGATCCGTGGCACCATGACAGCCCAGCGGTAAGTCAATGACATCCTGCAACCATATGTGTTGCCACTCATACAACGGCTTCCAGGAGCCATTTTTCAACAAGATAATGCTCGACCTCACACGGAAAGGGTATCACAAGACTGTCTCCGCACTGTTACTACCCTTCCTTGGCCTGCCCGATCCACAGATTTGTCTCCAATCCAACATATCTGGAATCATTTGGGACGGCGAGTTGGGCATAGCATGAGTTTGAACGAACTAGTGGCAAGGTTACAGCAAATATGGAATGAAATGTCTCAAGACATCATACAGAACTTGTATGTCTCATTGCCCGATGGTATCACCTCGTGCATTCGCGCTAGAGGGGGTTTGACATGGTATTAAATCCTGCGTTATTCCCCCTTTTCCTCTGAAATAAATGATCCTTTTTCTTTTATTTTCTAATAATTTACTTATATCAAAGTAGTCATTACGTATGTAAAATTTCGTTTCATTTTGATGACTCCTTCTTGCTGCGCTATTTTTTTTTTGTCCTTGAGTGTATATATATATAATTATTTTTATTGCTATAACACCTTTACTTTAATCCTAACCAATGAAAAACATCAGTTCATATTTTATTGAGACGTGCTGTATTTATTAGGAAAAAAGTCTTAGCTTCTGAATAGTTAAAAATGTTTATGAAATTTTTATTTATCTTATTCTTATAAGAAAAAAAGAACAAACACAAATTGGGAAAACAAACTAGAAAAACATATTTGGACAAACTAAGAATGGAAAATTCTGTTATTTTGGATACGCTGTACTTGCTCGTTTTGAAAGGACTGTTCTTTAACCTATTTTTTGATTCCCTTGTTTTTCAGATTTCCCGGATAAAACCTTAAATATATCGTGATGAATGTAATGTTATATAATTACTACAAGAATGATGTATTTATACATTTTAGAAAAATTCAAATAATTTTAATTTTTTTGAAAGAAAATCATGATTTATTGAATCTACTTAAGATAGAACATTATTTTCTAATTTAATAAGCAGATATTTTAAAAAAAGTAATCTCTGGTAATTTCGCAGCTTGAATATTTTTTTTATATATTTTACCATATTCAATGCGTGCAATCATATATATATATCTTTCTATATAATAATACATCATATACTCTCTAATAATATTATTGTGTCTTCATATACACACTGCAGTTCAAAATTAAGAAAATTTGCATATTTTGCAGAATTTCATGAAAAGAATTGTGCGAAATGTAAAAATACTGTTTCGAAACAAAGATTCAAATCTTGTACGACGACCACGTAAGCGTATACATGTATAGGGGCGGAACTACTCGAAAAACAGAATTTATAAGCACGCGTGCCAAAGTCCGCATTTCGCTTGCTTGCACATTTCGCCAAATTTCGTGGTGTTTCTTTGCAGTAATTCGATTAAATTAAATTTCAAACAGAAAAACTGAGTAACCACCAACGTATTGATGACGGAATGAGGTGGTGAATTGTGGGTAGGCTAGAAGCAGATCAATCTCATGCCCAGATTTGCAGATAATCCGATCGGAAAATTCTCTTAATTTTGAACAACAGTGTATTTATATAAATATGAAATATATATATGTGTGTATGTGTGTGTGTATTTAAATATATATATATATATATATATATATATATATATATATATATATATATATATATATAT
>BMAW01084364.1:354678-380384 GCA_019974015.1 Nephila pilipes | reverse complement strand
TATATATATATATATATATATATATATATATATATATATATATATATATATACAGAGAGAGAGAGAAAATGAAACAAAAAATATAATTGTACAAAATATAAGGATTTTATTAATAAAGAAAATAAACATGTTGTTACTGTTAATTTGCCAACAGTAAAGGACAGGATTTTGAGATATGTTATGAATATGGATACAAGATTCAGGATGATGATCTCCAATAGTAACCATTGCATTACTAGAAGGATTTCTGATGAGGCTAATAATTTTATTAATAATCTTTTCATTTAATATAGCTTACTAATTACAAGATTTAATGAGCATAAATACATTTATAAATATATTACTAATTTAAATTTTAAAAGTAAAGATGGGATTAAATTATAAGAAAAAAATTATAAAAAGACTTATTAGTTATGTTGACAAAGTTCCAAATAATTAAGCAATTATTTGCAAATATTATTGTAATTTAATTATTAATAAACTTACAAAGGAGGATAATGATTGCTTAGAAAATAATATTATTGACACACTGGAATTAATAATAGAAATGCAGCTTTATATAAAAATAGGCTTACAAATTAATAAAATAAAATTTTCTCAGATTGTCATTACTGCAAAATTTAAAAAAGAGGCCATTAAATTTAGAAAAGTCACTGATCGTTACAATACTTATGTTACGAAATCAGGTAAATTATTATAAAAATTTCTTATAAGATACTATTAATAATTTTAGTACAATTACTATCATTAAAAATAGGTTAGATATTACTAAGAAAATAAAATACAAAAAAAAAATTGTTTTCCTTTTGAAACTTGTAATATATCTCTATATAAATATATTACGTATTTGCAAATATGGAATCAAAGTATTTGAAATTAATTCCTTTATTAGTCAATTTTAAATTAAAGTCAATGGAAATGAGTTTCGTACTACAACCTGGTTCACGAATAAAATCGAGATTTATTTTAAATGTTGTAATTAATTTCAATTTTAAATTTTGAATTACTTTCCCCGACTAATGACTGGAAAGGTCCACCAGAAGTGCATTCTTGCGAAGAGGGTATATTTTCCTGAAGACGCATTATTACTTTATTTTTACGAGTATCTTTACTTAATTTTAATTAAATCTAAACCCACTCCAAATCCATACCAACCAACTTAAATGAGTATAAATTACAACAACTTTAACTCAGAAAGTTCGAGAACATTGTAAATGACATCAGAGGCTGATTCGGGTAAATACTCACCAATATTTTCCTTTTTATCACTAGCTAGCGACGCGTTTATCCTTCTTAATATGCTTCAATGTTCGAATCTGAAGAATACCAGTAAGTACATGTACTAAATACAATTCTTCCATCCTCTTATATTCCGTCAACTACTCTGGTGTGCAAAATCAAGAGAGTTAGCAAATTGTGTCTATTTTTACAAAAAGTATTTAATCAAAGATACTAATTATGTCGCCGAAGAATTATGCAAATATTCAGAGTTGAATATGTAAGAGTACACGTGTGTATTTGCAGAGCTGTGATTGTGAAGAGGTTATGAGGACGCGAAGGGTTAAGGTCGATTTGTGTGTTTGTACTCCTCCATCATTTTCTCTATGCTTATCGTAAGAGTTAGGTAAATTTTATAAGGCATCAGGTTAAATTAGTAGCCCCGAATGTGTGACTGATGGAATGAGATGGAGCATTGTTTGTTGATTGGAAGCAGGCCACTTACAAGTGCAGGTGCCTACAGAGCTCAATGTAAAGCCCAGCATAATTTATAATTTGTTGAAACGGTTTCTGGGCACTAGATATATATCGAGAAAACTTGGACAAGGTCTACCAAGATCCACAACAAAGAATGAAAATCGTTATTTGTCCCTTTCAGTGAGGCGACACACGAACGCTACAGTTTCACGGCTCTCATATGAAGTGTATGCTACCACTGGAACCCAAGCTTCATAATCTACAGTTTCCCGAAGGCTTCGTGAGAGAGACCAAAAGACCCTTTATTTGCCATCCCGCTCACTAAGCTCACAGGATAGCGCTCTTAACTCGGTGCAGACAACGCGCGCCTTGGATTAGACTTCAGTGGAGCACCTTGCTTTTTACAGATGACTTGAGCATCAGCATAAATACTGATATTTGGTGTACCTATATCTGGAAAGAGCATAGAAGATGATACCATCCCTCCCTGATCAAGGAAAAGGATCATTATGATTATGGAGGTATAGTGGTTAAGGTAGAGGCATTCTGTGAATTCTGTTTCGTCAGTCGTCAGGATCCTTCTAAAAGCCAACTCCGTCATGACAAAGACGCCTACTTCAAGTGATTAAAACTTATGGTATTTTTGAAAAATTGATAAAAAAAATATAAGAATTGAAATTTAAAAACGAATGGAAAAATAATGATACTATGCCAGTATTGATGTTGAAGTATACCGCCAGCCTTTGGAAACCAATTCCGTTTGATTGAGATGTCTGCAATCTTCAAAAATCCAATGCAAGAAAACCAGAAGACAAAGGTTGAAATGAGCATAACCTTAATCAAGTAAATGTACAGTTTTTATTTTCTGAAATCTACGTCATGGAACTTCTTATCGATAGCGTAATGATGCTATTTACAGTGTTACAATACCAAATTCTGATTTTACGACTTTTGTTATTGCAACTGAGTTCAAAATAAAATTTCAGTGTCCAGACAGTGCAGTAGTCAACATTCAATTTCTTGCTACCTTCAAGAAACTTTAAAAATAAACACATGCTACAGATCATTCGGAAATTCTGAAATAGGATGTGTGCAAGGGAACCGGGACAATAACCAGCTATCAAAAAACGAAACATTCCCATCAATTTATGTGGAAAAACCCTACATTAAATATTATATTTGAATACTAATTTTTCTTCTTTTAAGGAGTAAAGATGACAAATGCTGTAACCTTAGTTTGCAGATATCTAGAAGTTTTCTTCTTCATTATTAAGAACTACTACTAGGTGGAAAAATAGGCTATTTCCAAAAGCTTAGGTAAATTTGTAAGAGGAAAATTTTATATGCTATCGACCCCAGCGCCTTGAGATAGATTTTTTTCTGAAAATGGTTGTATAATTGCAGCGAGTGTTCTAGCCTACATTCAAAGTATTTACAAGAACTTTAATTTGTAAATAAGAATAATTTCTTTCTAAAATAGCTAGCATGTATATTTAAAAAAATATTTAGTTTTCTAACTATAGCTTTTGTTGTCAATTTGCACTAAAAGTGTTAAATAACTGAATTTAAAAGTTTAAAATAATTTTCAAGACAAATATAAAAAAATAAGCTATATTTTAAAATTTGATACTTTTGATTTATATTTATGTTAGCCTTTGCACGAAATTTATCGAAATAAATATTTATTTCAATACATAATACAAAGAATTATAGTTTTTCAATGAACTTCCATATATTTCTTATCAATATACTCTTTTTCTTGAATGCTAGAGATTTTCTTCTCTGACACAAGTGTAAAATTTTGAAGACGCACAAATTTTAAATTGTTCAGTTGCTAACAAAATGACATTAATAAGATACAAATGTTGATTCTAACCGAAAACTGAAATAATATAAATACTGAGTATTCAGGCAATTTTTTAAAAAATAAGTTTTTGATTTTGTGTGCTTTAATACTGTATTATTATTGTATTATTATTATGTGTTATTGTGCTTTATTTATGAAAATGAGAATAAATTATTTTATGTTCCCCATCTATCTTTCCAGAATTAATGAAATTGTAACAGTAAATAGCTTTTTTAAACTAAATTACTTGTCACTTAATTAATGAAAACGTTTGTGATTACACCTTAAATTACTAATCATGTGAGTTTTTCAAACTGTCAAACTGTATGTGTGTGTTAATAACAGTTTATATTAATGTAGTACCTATATGATGCATTCTAAAGAAACTTCAAAAAACGTATGGTTTTAGAATACTATCTAATAACTCAGAACTTAATTACATATTTTTGAATTTCTGAAATATTTTTAAGTCTGTGAACTCAACATTTCAACTAATTATAAATAATAGTTAATAATGTTATGCTATTTTCAAAATATTTTAATGATATCAATTACGGGTTTCAAAATTAAAGTGAAAAATCATTTGAAAAGGGGGGGAAATATGTAATTTGTAATGTTCAAATAGATTATAATTTCATCTATAAATGTTATAATTTATAAATTTTAATTAGAGACTTACAGTAGAATATTCTTTTTACACTGATAACAAATTTTAATGTTGAAAAATATAGATATTTCAAATAACTTTTTGGTTGTCACTTTACAAGAAAACAATTTCAAAAGTAATACAGAAATTAGTCATACACTGGAACAAATGAATATATTGAAAAAAGGAGGAAATACAATGTAAAATACTCAAAAAATAATTTTGTCGTGGAATATATTCTAACTATAGCATCTCGTAGAATATGTTACAAACGTAAACGTAATAGGTCGAGTAATAGCTTACAAAACGTAATAGGGTTATGGATTATGTTTAAAATATAATAGGAAAGTGTAATATGTTAATATGTAATAGGATATTGATGCCTTTATAATCAGATTGTAATTAATCGTAAACAGATTGTTTAAACCTATTACTTAAAATAATAGTTTGACATACTCCTAATATATATATATATATATATATATATATATATATAATGCATGTGTATTACTTTTAAGTAATAGGTTCCATTATATTATATTCAGTATGGTAATAGATTCCAATATCCTATAACTTTCCGAATCTATGTTCCCATATTCTGTTACTTTTTTAAATTCATTTTATTTTCCTAATAATTTAGAATATATTAGTTTAGTTTATATTCCAGTCCCCTGTTATTTTTGGATTTCATTTCTCTGACTTATTAGTTTTGGAACTTTAAGTTAAATTCTAATAATCTTTTACGTTATAATTTCAATCCCAAAGACCCTATTACTTTTAGCACAATCACCCTTAAGGTCGGTCACTCAGGCGTATGCTCAAATCACGGATGATAGTGAAGTCCTGTACCGATTAATCTTATTTTAATCAACAATATGATTCATATTCAATTCATTAATAAAATAAATTGAGAAACCAGCATTTCATGCAAATTCTTATATATATAAAGCTACAGCATCCTTTTGAAATTACCGGGAGTATGCCCGAAGCCCGGAGGATAATGAACACTGCATCGCCCTACCTCATTTTCACCAATCGCTCAATTTACATTTTGCACATTAATAATAGATTGAGAGGACAACTTGTGATGCAAATTCTAATTTGCGATATGTAAAGCATTAACTTACTCTTGAAATAAAGCTCACCAAATATTTATGTATTAAATGCAATTTTAAGTAATAATGAAAATATCTCGATGAATGCAGTGTAAAAATTATTAAAAATGTATGCACGAAATTAATAATATCACAAAAATATAGATTATTCAACTTAATTTTGCTATCCATAGAAAATAAATTAACTGAAAACTTCAGTGAAAGCATAATAATAGACAAAGCTATTGAAAAATGGTACACCAAATTAAATTATATCAATTTTGTTTTTCTTTTGAGCTATTATTAATAGATTATTTGTTAATGGATGCTACTATTTGTTTTTCAGATGTAAATAATTGTATTTTTTTAATTCCATGTAAAACAATTTCGTAAGATTTTTTTTTTATTATTATTTTTTATTTATCAGACCTCTCTCCATATTTGCGCTTAGTGCTCCAAAATTTTAAGGCAATTCCTAAGTTGTGGATCATATTATTTTAAGCATTTGCTTTCGGATTCAAGTTAACCAATCTTATTATTTTGTGGAATCACATTTCACGATCCCACTACTTTTTGGGAGATATTTCTCTATCCTATATATTAACTTGTGTTTTATACTATCATATTATTTTTGTAATGTATTTTACTTTCATAGAACTTAAATAATTAATATTAAACATATGAGAGAATAGCCAAAAGGCTTTTAGGAGATCCATAGTTTTTGACATTTCATTATTGTTTTGTAAAAATTATATTTTTATTAAGTGCCTTTTTGGAATTTTCTATGATTTTTTTGCCATTAATTTGAAATTTTTATTATGTTTATTATGTTAAATTTTATGTTATCTATATTTTTTTCTTGAATTTTGTATTTGTATCGATCGATTAAAAGAATTAATATTGTTATGCTTTGATTTTTCAGAAGAAATGTTTTTATATAAATAAAACATATGTATACTGATTGAAAGTTAATTTAAAAAAATGTTTCGCTCTATGTGATACTCACAGTCATAGTAGTTTGCATGTTACTGTTGTTAATTATATTTTATTATAATATCATTTCGTGTTCAAATAGCTAATATATCATCGTTTTAATAATCACCTTTCGGTATTTAGCCTGGTATCCGGAAAGGGTTATAATATAATTGAAAAAGAGATTTTATATCGAGTTAAAGATATCCACAAATATCTGGAATTTTTTTTGTAATCTATAGTTTATCATCTTTTTTATATCTGTAAAATTCGGAACAGTAAAAATAGACAACTATTAAAAAAGTTATAATATATAGCCCTTGTATTGGGAAGAATCTTGCAGGATATGCTATCGAGTTTTTAAGTAATTCTTTAAGCAGTTTCAAATGAAAAAAAGGGCCAAATTTAAAAATATAGTTTTACTATGTATTTTTTGCAACTAGCGTCATTAAGATGGATAATATTAGTAATTTACAAAATGCTTGATCATATTTAAAATTATTTCATATTATTTTAGTCTTAGCATACATGATTTAATTTCATTTAATATTCTCTTACGCTGTCTGTGTGAACGATCACTTTTAAAAAGTAATGTGAAAACCCTCTCTTAATAAAAACAATACGGTAAGAAATTTGTTTTTGAATTACAGTACTTATCGAAACATCTTTTAAAAGATTTTGGTACATTCAAAATAAGAAAATATATACTATTGCATGTAAATCAATATAAAAATATTTTAAGAGTTTAATGATATATATATATTCAAATTTTATAAACAAATATTATCAAATGTATAAAATTTCTGATCCAAATATAAGCAAAAACTTATTTAAATTCAACAAATTAAATATTAATTTAATACAGCCAAAAATTCTAAATAATTATTTTATATACCATTTAAGAATCAAACAAATTTAAATCGTAAAAAAGTAAGAGAAATGCAACAACTAAGAACAAAATATGGAGATACTGTTATTAAAACTGTTCCATAATTTGGAATATATATATATACATATCTATATACGTGTGTGTGTGTGTGTGTGTCGCGTGCTGTGCGTGCGCGTGCGATGCGTGTGTGGCATGTGTTGTGTGTGTGTGTGTGAGAGGATGTAGCTAATAGATTAAAACATGTAATGAGATACATTATATATAACTTAAAACATTTCTTTAAAATTATTTCATAAGAAGAAAACCTACCAAAAGACAAACTTACAAGATAACCAAAAACTCAAATAACAACAATTAGTAAAAGTAAAAAAATATTATCCATTTACCAAAATAAAATAATCATATTTGAATTCCATTTAAGCATCGAATTAATTTAAATTATATCAAAGTAATAGAAAAACAACAATTAAGAACAAAAAAAGTGGAATACTGTAATTAATACTTAATACTGTCAGTAATATATATGTATGTATGTATGTATATAAAACATTTTCTTATATGTCTTTCAAATACTTGTACAGAAATTTAAATCTTAATTAAATTTTTATTATTCAATTCATTAAATCACCTGTTAAAACCACTGAGTTATATCCTGCGGGAAATGTAACGTATATTCTTATGCTACTGTTTTGCTCATTTTAAGCAGTTAATGAAACGAATAATTTTTCTCATGATTCAAATATTCTTTAGAAAATTCATCATACTCATTTTTGCTCATACATATCATGAAGACAATTTTAGTTGTAATTTTTTAATGAATTGGAACATATGCACGAATATAGCAATAACAAATAACAAAAGAGATAAATAATAGGTAAAAGCATAGACAGATAAGATTATTTTAAGCAATATATTTAAATAGATTTGGCGGTATAATTGTCTACAACGCTATTTTTAAAACTACCTCTCTAATACATGTGGTTGAAGTCGTAAGTATCATATTTCATATACCATTTTATGTTACATGATATGTGAATGTAGGGATGGGGATTTCTGTTATTTTATATTGACAGTTCTTACTTGTTCTAATTTATTTTTAATGATCTGTTTTTTAACCTTTCCTTCGATTAACTTGTTCTTCAGATTTTTTTGAATGAAAACCTCAAAAATATTAGAATCAATTTAATATGATATCATAACTATACATATGAATAATTTACACATTTGAGAAAAATTAAAATTGGTTGAATTTTAGACAAAAAATCGTGTTTAGCATTAAATTAATAGTAAAAAGAACACCATTTTCTAATTTTATCAAGTGTGGGTGAAAATACAGTATTTTTGGTAATTTCACCCCGAGAGCATTTTTTATATATTTATGTATTCAAAATAAATAAACTGAAGCAAATGCTGGTAAAAAAAATTGAAATCGCTTTGTATAATAAAGTGTAATTTTTGGCAAAATTATTTGATATTTTTGTAGAAAAAAATTAATGAAAAATGCCTTAATATACTTACATTAGATATTAAAACTCTAGCTAAAACACAAAATAATATTTAAAAGTGTTTAATTTAGTCTGCAGCATACGGCAACATTAAATACTATGTGTATAAACTTGTTGAATTATTTTGTATATTTTTGCGAAAGGAATAAATCAATAAAATTACACATGAAATAAATTAAGCATTTAATTTCATATTTCAGTCTCATTCTCTTTCATAATACACAATAATAAAAATAAATAATAAAAACAAAATTTTCATAAAAAATTCATATATATATTATATATATATATATGTATAACTATTTCAAATTAACAAAAATAGATTAAACTAAACATAGAGGAATCAAAATTCTGAATTTAATGCAAAGTAGTTATAATATGAAAATTAAAAGAATAAAACATAAACATCTAAGCAAAATAACAGTTATTTAAAATTTTGATTACAGATTATTTAAAAATATAGATTTAAATAAGAAAGCAGATAAACTACTAATACAAATTTTAGTAAAAAAAATTAAAAGGAGCCATAAACAGACAGCAAATGAAATTTTAAAAAACACTGAAATCCTTTAAAAATTAAACACACAAATTAATAATAAAGCTGTTTAAAATTCGCAATGACTTAGGACATCGGTGTTGCTATTACTAGTATTAATAAAGAAAACTTACGCTTTAGTAATAGCTTCATAAAAAAAGATACGAACCTAAATTCACGATCAAATAGAATAATTCACACAAAGAAAAAATATTCATAATAGAAAACTATTAACTTATAAACCTAAAAATGTAGAAGAACAAAATACATATTTATGTAATGCATTATGACAAAGTAAGAGAAAAAACGATAAAAAATAAATTTTATAAATATATATATATATATATATATATATATATATATATATATATATATAACTACATATATTTCTTTTTTTTCTACTCTTCTGATAGATAGATATAAAAGAAATCAATGTCGTTAAAAGAAAAACATTAAGGCTTTATACCTTTCGATCTTTCTTTACTCCCCTGTCGTTAAAAGAAAAACATCTTTAAGTCTTTATACCATTACTGTCGTTTTAAATAAAGCATCTATTTTTCGGATTATGCCAGTAAAATTCCACTTATCTGGACAAGTAAGTTTCCTTTCTTTTTTATCAAAAATAAAGGCTTTAAATCCATTTGTTGTGCTAACTTTAAGCGCTAAGGTTTATTTTTGATTGTTAAGGGTACCAAGAAATGCGAGGAATGGCAAAATACTGAATTTAAATCTCCTTGTTTTTGGAAAGTTTGGAACATTTTAGCGCAATAGATTTTTTAAAATGTTCCTAAATGCAAAAAATTTTCAACTAAGGAAAAAAACCTCTCTTTTTGCTAAAAAAACTACTTTTATAATACTCTACAATGAGTAAAATATTAATAAAAATACCCAATAATTTAAGCTCTACTGATAATTTTAAAAGTTGTATAGCACAAAAAAGGAGGCCTTAATTCAATATTCTACCATTCCCATCGTATCTTGGTACCCTTAATAACTTTGCTAGATAATCGAAATTGTTATGGTGCATATTATTGTAAATCGACTTTTCTGGTATTAATGTATTTTTGGAATATAAGGCGCAATAATACTTATTAATTGGCTTATAAACGTGTAAAAAATTACATGGGCTTATTTTAATATAAAATCAATGAAAAAGTGTAAAAGGAATGTATCAGACTTTGTAGAAATCATAAAATTTTTACGCAATAACTAATAGGTAAATCTTAAGCTTCTTTCAGATCCATTGTTTTCAATTATTTCCGGCATTTTTTTTTTTTTTTTTTGAAAAAAACTGTAGTTTACGTTAAGTTTCATACCAACCATATTCATTCGTAGATTTACGTTATACAAACAGAAAAATTTCTTCTATTAATTCACAGTTCTGTTATACAACCCACGACAATTCCTATATAGAATTATGATTAGGTATTTTAGTCGGTCACTCTCTCGCACATACTCAAAGTCCAGAAATGTGTGATTTTTGCGAAACTACCACCTTGAAAACTAGCCGGCATCCTAGAGAAGCGAATCGGGCGATTATGAATGAACAGCAGTAAAGAATTAAATTCAAGTCCTTCTTCATCAGGTATTTTAAAAGTAGCTTATGCCTGGACTTTCACATTTTAACGATGATTCATACTTCGTTCGTCTTAGCTGTATTTGGTTAAAGCGTAAAATCAGATACTAGTAAATCAATCAGATATTTTTAAAGAATAGCTGTTATAACACCTATAGGACTTTTCAATTACATTTGTATTTGTTTCGATTACATTTGTCTTAAGAACTCTGGTCAATCCTTTCAACGCTTTATAAACGAAATACTACACTGTTAAATTGTTACGTTTATTTGTACGACATTCTTGTTTCTTCTGAAAAATTTTCTGTACATTTGCAAGTATTAAGGTAGTGTTTCAACGTCTTGACTAATACCAATAGTTTTAATCACACAAAAAGGCCTTTTTGGACAGACAGAACTATCCTTTCTTGGATATTTGATTACTAAGGATAGTATCTCTCCTTCTACGGAAAAGCTGATTTCTGAGTTTACATTGCCTAAGAGTGTGAATCGCGCCGGGTTTTTTTTTTTTTATTATTTTTATTTTTTGTTGTCTTTCATAAACTTTTATCACCATTTTTTTTGCATAATCTACACAGAAATAGGTTTTTATATGTGATCTAGTCAAAGTCAATAAAAAAAACGCAATAAAACTCCAATTCAATGGGTACCTGATATAATCGATTCTTTAAGTATTTATAAATATATGCTACCTAATGCTGCTTTACTCGCTTGTTCGAAAGATGACGCGAACTTGTACCTTTCAACCGACACATCAGATATAGTCATTCGTGTGTTTTTGAACAAAAATGTTAATAACAGGCTACGACCACTGACATTTTTTTTCTCGTAGTCTATACCCGTAAAAAAAAAACTGTAGTATCTATGATCGAGAGTTACTCGAGGCGTATTGTGTTGTTTACCCATTTCGTTATTTCTTAAAAGGCAGACAATTCACAATTTATTGAGATCATAAACCACTTACGTTTTCCTTTTGTCAAAACGCAGACAAATGCTCTTTCCGTCAAACTAGAGACTTAGAATTTTTAGCCCAGTTTTCAACAGATATCTGATACATTTCAAATAATTTCAGGGTCATAGATGATGTTTTCTCTCGCATTTCTAAAGTTAAATACCTTCCTAAATAGAATATGAGACTTTTGCTCGGGAACAGGAGTCCGATGACAGTCTTTAAGGAAAATGGCTTAAAATAAAAATTCCAAGTGACTGAATTTCTAATGGTATTAAAAAGGTGGGTGACTGCTCAACAGGCCTGATACAACCTCTAGTTACAGAGAATTTTAGGAAAATTATTTTTTACAATATCCATTCCTTATCCCAAACTGGAAGTAAAGCCACTGCTAAATTAATCAAAGATAGATTCATCTAGCCTCTCTAAACTTTTGTATCCCTTTTTCTAAGCACTGAGTTTCTTGTCAGAAAAGTAAAATATTACGCATTCAAAATCCACATTTGGACAGTTTCCTCTAATCTCTTCGATATTCCATCACATTCACCCTGACATAGTTAGACCCTTACCTGAAAGTTACGTATACTAATTTACGAGTATCGACACATATTCTTGGTGGCACAGAGTAGGAAACATGCACGTCAAGATTTTTCACAGGATGAATTTCCAGGTTCGGCCATCTGGAGAAATCACTACAGACCGAAGTTCACAATTCCAATCTGAGCTATTCAAGGTACTTAAAAGGTTTCTAGGTTTTTAGAAGATATGAGCTACGAGTTACCACCCGGCTCAGAATGGGATGGGGAAAATGTTTAGCAGTCAATTGAAATGAGCACTCTAATAGAAGTCATGTCACTGAACGGTGGACAAATGCTCTTCCCAAAGCTCTGCTGAGTATCCATTCCTACTAGAAGAAAAATTTTGAAGCTTTCTCCAGCTCCTGAATTGCTGTTCGGCAAGCCCTTGCGGCTCCTGAAGAGGATTTTTTTTTTTATTATTATCGAGGAGTTCTAATGAAAGTCCTTCAGTTCCAGGATTTTCCCAACAATTAAGGAATAACATAGAAGTCTTACAACCAGTTTTAGCTTCAAATCACTCTGCCAATAAAGTCGTCAATAACCATATGATGGGCACAACGAAATTCTATTCCGAATCAGTAACGTTTTAAATCTGGTCATTAGTGGAAAGCAGAAAACAATATATATATATATATATATATATATATATATATATATATATATATACCCACTAGGTGTGGATATATTAAATAACGAGACTGATACATGCTGCTACATTAGAAGTACGCATGCGCCGAACGCTAGCGACTGACTGATGTTTAGCGTGAAGACTCCTCTTTCGAATGTAGTGCCTCTCGCTTCTTTTAAAAAATCCTTATAACCATAGCCTTCGTTCGCATTAAAGTTTTGTTTTTGTTGTTTCTCCAAAAAAAATGATAAGTGAAATAATAGAGCAACGAATTGCGAAATTTTCAATGAAAATAGGAAAAAAACTGCGACTGAAGCTTAAAATTTTTTAAGAGAAGGGTATGAAAATGAATATTTAACGCGTGCACATGTTTTTGAGTGGCATAAGCGTTTTCAAGATGGATGAGAAGACGTTGAAGATGATTCACGCCTGGATAACCCATTTGGTTTAATCTGACCGTCGATTAAGTATTCGTGCGATTGCTGAGACAGTTGGAATTGACAAAGAAGAGGTACGAAATATTTTAAATAAAAATTTTAACATGCAAATAGTGTGTCCCAAAATGGTGCCTAAAATTCTCATGTTTGAACTACAAAAAGATCGAAAAAAATATTTTTACTGTGACTTTGAATGCCATTGAAATTTATCCAAACTTATTGGAAAGGATTGTAATGGTTGATGAATCATGGATTTTTACTGATGATTTTGAAACGAAGGGCCAATCCAAGCAATGATGATTGTTTTTTTCCCGATATTCATGGAATTGTGAACCTTCACTGTGTTCCTGAAGGTCAAACTATTAATTAACTTTACTACCTAAACGTTTTTCCTGAACTCCGTGAAAGAATAAGGAAATTACGACCCGCATTGCGGAAGGACAAGTCATTCCTCACTGTCTGTCAAGACGTTTCTAATCAAATACAACATCCCAGGGTTAGACCATCCGTCTCATTCGCCGTATATTGTGCCTTGCGACTCCTATCTATTACCAAAGGTGAAATTTGTATCAAAAGAAAGAAGATTTCAGTCTATTGAAGCTGGGAAAGAGAAAGAGCGGCACGCGTCCTGAAGCAGCTGACAGAAAAAGACTTCCAACACTGTTTCGAACAATGGAAGATTCGCATGGATCGTTGTAGGGATAGAAGAAGTGTATATTGAATGTGATAAGTAAATATTTAATAGCCACATCTTGTGTATATTTATTTATATATATATATATATATATATATATATATATATATCAGTGGACAGGATCAAGTCTACATTCTTTTTGCATAACAAATTGTATCCAGCCACTGAAACTGTTGTTGAAGATCATCTTACATTTTAAACACGATCCGTGCGAACCGTTAGATTTATAATAGATCCTTCAATCCGATCATAACCGACAGTCAATTTAGAGGGGGAGTATTATGGAATCTTGCAAAACTACGACTATGAAAACTAGCTTGCAGTTGTACAGACATACTGGCCAAGTGTGAACCAATTGTGGTAAAGAAGTGAATTTAAATCTTTTTGTATCAGATTTTAAAGAGCTGCTTCAATCTTACCTTTCTACAACAATTCCGTCTTCAGTCTTTCAGCTATCAAATTCGTCAGTTATTTTAAGTATTAATTATATATATGTGTGTGTATTTCATTCCAATGGATGAGAAAGTATTAGTTACATTATTTCCATTATTCTAAATTTAATTTCTCTTTCACTTTACTTTGTTTTAAATGTTTTTCATTGCTTAATTGTTTATGCAATTTCTTATGGGATATGTATAATTATTAATTATTATGTTAATGATTTCTTCAATATTTAGTTTTTTCCATTAATAGTATTGAATTATTACTGGACCTTTTTAGATTGTCATTTGTGATTTGTGTATTATTATTGTTTATATATATATATATATATACATAGAGCTCACATCTTTTCTTATATTTTACGATTGTACCAAATTACAGATTTATGTCTTTCAAGGAAAGGGAATATTAAGTTAACCTCATAAATCCTTCAGGGAAGCTTCTCATGAATATTTTAGTTCTATAACTACATACTTTATGTATACAATTTCTAAATATTTTTAAAAATATATTATTTCTTTAATATTGTGAAAATCTCATTTGATTTTAAACTGAATTTTTATCTGAAGTCTTCAATTTAAGTTTTTAAAAAATATTTTAAAAGAATTTTTGAAAGGAAATAAAATCTTCCTTTATATTTTAATAGCATTTGTTTCAAAGTGAGTAGTACATAAAAGAGTTTTTTCTTTTATAGTATCTATGAATTTGCAATTTTCTCCTAAACTCTGGCAATGAAGCTTTTGGTTAAATAGGCTCTAGCTAAGAGTTTAAGCAAAGCCTATCAAAACAATTTCTCCTAGTTCTAAAGAAGACTCGAATTTAAAAAAAATTTTCGCAAAAAATGTTAGGAAATGAGAAATCATGACTTTAAGGATAATAAAATGAAACAAATTATTTTTAACCATGAGAGAAACAACAACGTTTTTTTTAATATTAATAACTCTGAAGGAGTTTAATTGCAGATTTATGTATGAAGTATTCTAAAAAGGCAGAAAAAATATTTTTAATGGCGTGAATTCCAAAAAATTTAATTTTTATAAATCTTTCACTAAGAACGGACACTTCTGTATTTTAATTCATTTACAGTAAAATAAACTGATTGTCAAAAAATATTTAAGGGATAAACAAATCTTAATTATAAATTTTGAATAAATTAATGAAATGGAGTTATGAATGGGACATTATTATGAATATACGGCCAATGGAAAAAAGATATTCCATCCCTTCAATTGTTTTTTTTCCTCTACAATTCCGTGCGTCATATGTTTCTTTTTTAAAAGTATATAATGATTGCAATGTACATCAAGCTACTTAAGTTAAACTACCAAAGGAATACAATTAAAACGATTATTAATGAAAGTTATTCTAATGAATTTGAGAAGATAATTACTGCTCAGTTAAGTCATGAATACCTATTATAATTGGATCACATTTGTATTTCAGAAATACCCCAAAAATAATTTAATCTCTCAGTAATTAATAAATATTCAAATTAGTAGCTAAGCTAAATATATAAGTTTAAAACATTTAATTTATCTTAGTGTAATTAGTAAAAAATTTTATACATACATATTAAGTCTAAATGAATAAATCATTATTGGAAATTATCAGCAAACTAATAGTATATTTTATTTATAAGAATTTTTTGTTAATAAATATGGTAAACAAAAGTAAGGTATAACGACAAAATATTCCTAATAATCTCAGAAAGTTTTCAATGCATATTTTTATGCATAAAAATAAATAAATAAATATAATTAAAAATGAAAAATAAATAACCCTAGGAAAAAAAAAACCTCAAGTGTTTTTTTTTTTTTCAGAAAAAGGAAGTAATATTGAAAATTTGCATTTAATCTCTTTCTACTTTCGCTTTTGTTATGGATGTTACTTTATCTGACTTCGAAATGAATAAAAATCATTCATCAAAAGCGTATTGCATTTCTCATGACACTTTTTGTCACTTGACCGATTCTAAAAGAAAAGAAGCATTTAAATTTCATTTCCCGTAAGTCACTATTTTGAAGTCAAATATAAATGTAAAACTCCAAAGCAATTTAAATTCTTGGCTTTACCAGCTTTATATATCGACTTTATGCACTCTATTATACATCTCTCGATTACTTTTGAGCATAAAGATGAAAGCTTAGACTTCACCTAAATTCTTAAAACGGAAAAGCTACTTCGAAATTCCTTTTCTTGGGCGTTTTAATTATAAAAATAAGGAAATTGATCTTGAGAAAAATAAAATTAATTTATTTTCAGTTGCCTTCCAAAGCATACTAAATATAGAATTTGTAATAATGATCACATTATATTTACAAACTTAATTATTGTTAAAAAAAAAAAAAAAAACTTTTTAGTTACACGTATGAGCGACTTCAATTTGTGTGTTTTTATCTAATTTTTTGGTGTATTAATGAAATATATTTCTGAAATTCGATACTATTGCATTAGATTATAATTTAAATAGAAAGTAAGTATGATTTCAAAGCATTTCAACATATATATATATATATATATACATGTCAAAATTATTTTAAACACTCGACAATCCGTACAACACACGTCTTCATGTGTCAGAATCAGAAGCCTTTCAGCGAATATGTTTGGGCAAGAATTGTGATTGACCAGTTGATCAGCCCATACCTTCTACCATTCTGACTGAAAGGCAGAACATACCTCATATTTTTACAAGAAGTATAGCCAGAGTTACTTCAACCTGTTTCAACCAACATACAAACGCGTAAGTGGTTCTATCATGACGAAGCATCACTCCTATTCAGCTTGGATGTGAAGAGCACTTTGGACGCTCAATTCCCAAGGAGATGGATCGGTCGGGATGGGCCCACACCTTGGCCGGTACGCTCTCTCGATCTCTTCTCTTTGGACTTTTTATGTGCAGCTATTTGAAAATTCTCGCTTACGAAAGCCCCATCAAATCCGATGAGGACTTAGTTGCCAGGATTTATGTTGGTGTAATGCGTGTATTACCTACTAAGATCTCTTTTTTTTTTTAGCAGTTTCTGTAATTTTACTTATTCTCTTATGAACTTTCTTTAAAGTTTTAAATTTATAAATTAGATGTTATTAACTAATAAAATGTTTCAAAGAAGTAATTTAAAAAAAAAATCAAGAAAAATGAATTACCTATTAAATTAAAAACTAGCTAAGAGGTTTTGTGACATCTTTAACCATTATTCAACTGAACTGAATTTACCATTGATTATAACTACACAGTGACGAAACTTCGATTAAATTAAAAATTGGACGGAAAAAGTATCTAATAAATCAGGACTATTACAACAACAAAAAATTGTGACATAAAAATAAGTTAATTTTGTTTTTTAGAGATAACTAATTCCACATGAATTTAACAATTATTTGCATTATTGAATTTTGAAATATTTTTCAGTCTGTTTCCGACTTGAAGGATCCGTTTTCCTCTTCGACTTTTTAATTCTAAACTTAAGTAATACTATTTTATTAAAAAAAATTCAACTGAAGTTCAGGAATACACTTATAGATGGGAAATTGGTATTACGAAAATAATGTTCACATAAAATATTAAATACTCCTGTTCAGTTTTTCCACTCTTAAAAAAGAGCTGACTTACATTAACATTAACCAAAACATAACGATTGTATGTATCAAGAACAAAAAAAAAATTCTTTTCAGCAAATTTTGTGTATTATTAAGCAATGGAATAAGAAAAAAAATCCCGTTAAAGTAAACTACAACTACTTGAAATATAAGATCGAAACCCCCTCTAATTTCATTTAACTGAAAGGAAATTTCATTGTAAGGGGAATAAAAGCAAGGAATTGCATTTCAATGCAACAAAGTGTGTTCAGAATTTGTGATTGTTAATTTGTTAATTAGCACCAAATACCAATTTTTAAAAATAAATGGACTATATATATGAAGAGAAATCAAATATATTATACTAGGTGTTATTATTCTAATGATAGTTGAGTTTTTCTGATCATGTACTTTGAATATTATTGTTTTTTTTGTTATATTTTCAGTAACAAGATTTAAAGTCTGACATTTTCTTTTACAGTGTTGTAGCTTCATTTGAATTTATAGTTTAAAAGGAAATTTTTACATTGCAATAAATTAGCTTATATTTAATGAGAGTCTTATTTATAAATATTATAGTGTAAGGGACAAGGATAAAAATTATAGCTATTGTTTAATACTTAAAATTTGAGAGTGAAACTTTTAATTCATTTTAGATATTTCAATTTTTGAAGTAATTATACATATTACCCATGCGATTAGTATATACTAATTATATATATATATATATATACTAATCATATATATATATATATATATATATATATATGACTCCTAACGTAAGTATGCTTCTTTTTTTAATTCATTTCTTAATATTTAATACTCTCACAAAAAGGTGTACTTTAAAATTGCTAATATAGATGAAAACTTAATTGTATGTATACAGTTTGTTATTTTACATTTAATGTCAGTGTAAGAAAGTATATCGGTTCAAGTTTAACAGCCACTGTTTGCATTTAAATTAATATGTGTTATTATAATCTTTTAATATTTCTTTCTTCATAATTTGTCAATTTTCTTGTTACTTTGAATGGAATTTCTAGGGTATAAAGAGTGTTGGTTTAACCATTTGGAGGTTATCAAAGTCTGACAAGTAGATATCTGAATATCAATGATACTCTAATTCTCCAGATTAAGACATTGGTCATAGGGATGATTACTATGTTTTGCAAAATTCTTTGAATTATAAAACTGTAATAGTATTTTGATTAATATTCTATTGATGGATTCTAATCTAGTTAAAGAGAAGTTTACTTTTTGTAAGATTTATAGATCTAAAGTTATAAAATCAACAAGAAAAAATTCGGCCTATTTGAAACTATAAACTGGAGAAATAACATTATAAATTACTGAATAAATAGAGAGCCCTTATGTAATAACAAAACCTCTTACAATATATCTTTTGTTTGCAAATATAAATGAGTCTTGTTTCATTGTAGAAAAGTATATCCATTGAACTAAAAAGAATTAGAACAAAAGGTACCCCTTACATAGAGAAAATTTATTACATTGGTTTGTTTGATGGAAAATTCACATTTTTATGTTTAAGATATTTCATATAATAATATTTACGTATGCATATTATTTATATAGCATAATTTGGATTCTTATTACACAGCTTTTGAATAGTCAATTAAAAATTATCTTTTCTCATGCATATTCATCTGCCTCCCAAACTTCTATATCTATTAGAAAAAGTTGGTCCTCAGTTTTTTCCAATTTAACAACGTTTTATTTTTATTTGAATAAAAAAACTTACATTCGTGAGCATTTATCTACAACATCTTCAAAACGTTGCAGATGGTACTTACCTAATTTTGGTATATCGGGTCTGGATACATCCATCTCTACACGAATGATTACTTACCTGAAAAGTGCTAGAATAAAATGTACTAGAAACATTGAAAGAACACACATTTAGGAGTTTTTCTTTGTTTTTGAGATTTAATGAAATGAACGATTCGTTTGATACTACTCATTTTTCCAACATTCATTTACCTTTTTTTCCAAGTATATAAATATACTTTATTTTAAAAATATTTTTACAGATTTTTCTGAAAAAAATCAATAAAAATAAAAAAAAAACATTCTTTTTTAAGTAATAAAAGGCATTTCTCTACTTTACTTCAAATGTTTTTTTTTATCTATAGTGTGTTGTTCATGAATCTTTTGTTATAAAATATTTTTTATATGGAGGTTTTAGAATTAACTAAATTTATAATATGGATGTCTGTGCAAAATGGTATGATACGGAGTTAAAATATGATGCTAATGCATAAAATTCATGCGAATCGTACTAAATAATTATGTTTAATAATTATTTTAATCGATATCAAGAAAACTATAATGTTATCTCGTTAGATCACAGCATTCTTTATGAATGTGCCTCATAAACAGAAATATGAATTGTAAGATTTAAAATAAAATAATTAGTAGCTAATTTTCATAATTTCTCAAACTTAATCATTGAAAATCATGTGCATATAAATATTTTCCTTCTATTAGTCTTAGGAATACATTTCAAAGAGAACACACAGAATAAAGTTATTTAATCTTTTAAATTCAAAATTTAGAAATTTGATAAAAATATCAAAATGAATATTCTTCACAACTTTACTGCTAATTTATAACATAGTTTATGACAACCATAGAATACATGTTTTGCTTCTTTATGACAAGTACAAAAATACAATCATACACTAAATTAGTTACTTGTGTGCTAATTACTTTAATTTGAAACGTACCAATATCACTATGTTTTTAGAAATCTACCCTTGTTAATATTTAAGAGTCAATTATTTTCTCATATCATGCCTAAGAGAAATATTTATTTCAGTATAAATAAGCGAAAAGGTTTCTTCATTAAGTATTAGATATATCATATTTTCATTCCGACATTTTAGAAAACTTTCTTTCGAAAAATTTTAAATAGATACAAAGCATAGTTGAAATTAGTTTCAATATCATATTAAGTTGCTTTTTATACATAAACCTAGGTTACTTTTTTAAAATAAAATAAGCTCAAAATACCTTACCTTTCGGATTTTTTTTTACTTTGGTGATAGTAGAACGTATGGATCGTCTTCCACCCTTGGGTGGAAGTCAGTTCGGGATACCTGTAAAAATTGTTTGGTATTAACTTCATATCTCTTTTTTTAGAACAATAAATACCTTATAAACAAACCGTACAGTTCTATCTTAAAATATTGCACCAATTTTCTACTTTTTTTATTTAAAGGAAAACTTAACTATTAGCAAAAATTGATTATTACTTAAATGTAATTATAAACGAATAAAAATCTTTCAGCATAAATAACTCTTTGAATTAACTTGAAATATTTTTAAGTATACCTTATTTAATGGAAAATATTAAAATTTTATTCGATAACATAAACAAATATCCTTTAGTTATTCGATTGATGAAAAAGAAACATAACAAATAATTTTACCTAAATCGAATAAAAGTAAATAAAAAAATATGTTTATTTGTTTGAATTTCGCTTCAAATGTAAAATAATCCTTCAAGACTCTTTATAAAATTAAAATTTAGAAATGTAAGTATATAATGAAATATTCAGCATCTGATGAAATTTAATTTTGATATACGTTTTATTTAAATCAACGTACATAGAAAAATAATTTTAGAGGGAAATTCACATTAAAACTATCTGGAAAGTATTTTTCTTCTACATTGATAAATAAATTTAGATGGAAGTTTTTTTTATTGTATAAGAGATTCAAATTTAAAATCTTATTGGAATATTCTTTTATATATATGTATAAAAAAAAAAAACTTTGATGAAAATTTGAACTATTTCCGAAATTATTTATCATTTATTTATTGATTGATTGTAAACTGCTTGTAAAGAGCAGACCATTGTTAGTAAATGTCTAGCATATTTCATTTTCCATTGCTCTGTACAGGAATTAAAATTCACTTTTGCGAAATTTTATCTTAAATTTCTCAAACAACTCAACAAGTTAAGCTTTTAAACGTTAAACCTCTCAAGTTTCTTTTCAGGGTTTCATCTGAGTTTTTCTTGAGAGAAGAAACATGAAAACTAAAACTGGGTCTTACTTCGGCTTTTTTTTAGTAGAGAAGAAACTTGTTCGAACTGACAGTGAAAACAACGAGCAGGGAAGGAATGAAGGGTCCGCTCTCTCTGCTGTCCATTATAAGTAGGCGAGCAACAGCGCCCCACATCCTGAACTTCTGGAGCAATTTTAAAAATCAAAACTAACCTAGGGGTTAGAAGCGAATCAAAAGGGCACTTTTAAAAATTGCGATTCTACATTAAATCTGAATGATTCCCTTCTGAACTCTCCTCTAAATATCTCTACACGATGCTTGGGGAAATATTTTTAAATAACTTCTTTCGCAATTATAACGTGTTTATATGAGTTTATTAGGAAAAATATGATTTGTAGGATAAAATATTTTTTAACGTTTTTCTACTTAAAAATTTCAAAAGATTTAGTTTGTTTTGGATGTTGATATTTATAGATAGGTGTAAATAGTTTTGGAAATCGTAAAATATGATGTATATATATATATATATATAATGCTTTTCTTTTATATATAGCTAAATTTACGTATTTGTTTTTATCTTTTTTGCTGGATTTACAATTTCTTATCTCTATATTTATATGGTTTGAGATAGATCTCTTTATTAAATGGTACAGTAATTATTGATTTTTACATATTTTATTTTTTAATTATTGAGATTGTTTCTTAACTTGTTCTTGATTAAGGTATTGTTGTTTAATTACGTGTACAAATATCAAATTACACACACACACACACACATATATATAAGCTCACATGGATTGAGACGCTAATAATATAAAACTTCATTTTAGTCATATATGTATAAATATTAAATAAATTGTATAAATATGTAGATTATTTTTAATAGATTACTTTAATTTGGATAAAGTTAATTTCGATTTCTTAATTTATACTTTATTTCATTTTTTGATTTAATTACTTTTTTGAATTAGGATGATTGTTTGTATTTGACTTTATAATATTTTGCAAAAAAGTAATTGCGGAAGTGGGAAGATTGAAAACATATTGGTAGTATAAACATGCATTTCTCAGTCCAGATTCCGGAGACAACTTCTTGAATTACTTTATATCCATTTTCGAATTTATATTTCCCCCTTAATTTAAGCTTTACAGGTTTAGCTGTATTTTTAACCATTTACAAACATTTAGCAATTGTATATGTTTAAATTACGTGTTTTATTTTTGCGTATTAAATTTGTTAAATTTTAGTGCTATAGTTTAGCATTTTCATTATTTTTCACATGTTCATTAGTATTTTTATATTGTTTAATATTCTTCTTACAGCGGCTTAAAGAATTCAAAATTTGTAATTACATCTAGATTGAATCAACTTAGTAGTAATATTTTTAACTTGTTTTAAATCTACAAGAAATTTTTAAAAATATATTGCTTCCTAAGAGGCTATTTTTTCAGGGGGTCACTTTGAAATACCAGATCACTTTTTAATTTTTTATCGTTTACTTCCATTTTAATTATATTTAGCTTAAATGTATTAAATATAATAATCCATCGTTTGCTTTAATTTTAATTGCGTATAGCTGATATAATATTCAATTTCATGGTTTATTGTTTTCTTTAATTTTAATTACATATAACTTAAATATATTCAATTTAATAATTTATTGTTTCCTTTAATTTTAACATCTTAAGAGTTTACTATTGTCCATTTCTACGTATTTCATCATTTACTTTAATTCTTATATTGAAAGGAGTAATTGAATAATAATTTTAAGAAAGCGGGCCTTGGGTGGTTAAATCTGTTCTTTGAAAAATTTTGCATAGTACTTTTTATATACTTATTTATTTTTGCCACAATCATGCGATTTATTATTGATTTATATATATGTTTATTTCATATTTATTCGTATATTAATATTATTAACTATTTTCATATATATATATATAAACATCTTGGATGCAGTTATGTTGTTATCGAAGGAATGAAACAAATAAGTGGCAGTCGTTTATTTTTATAATACTGTCCAGGCAGGACGAAAGAACCACCGTAGTAGAGGGGCTTACACAGCCAGAGAAAGAGGAGAATGAGAATGTTAAAACGTTAAATTGCACAGATGGCTTATAAAGGTGCAGTGGAAGTGGGGAAATCCCCGAAAAATTGTGTTAAGCCAGCAGTTAAAAAGAGCTTTTGATGTTGTCTTACGCACGCTATTTGAAAGAGGGATTCAGTATTTTTAAGAGCGGAAGAAAAGATTTCGCGCTAAGAAACTGAAATAAACGGAAAGATGACATCACAATCCTCCCTCATTCCCTCACACTTTCGCATGGTTTGTACAACAACTTAGCCAGGATAATTGACGACCCAGTGAAGACGGGAATTCTTTTACAGGTTTGTTTTTTTAAAAAAAAATCGCGAAATTCTTTTGACTTGGGGTCATGGAGTAAATTTTGAAAAATATGTTAATGCTCTAAATTTTCAAAATATCTTCAAATAATATAACAGCATGAAACTAGATAATACAATAAATAATAAAAGTAAAACTGTATATGACAAATCATCATGGCTTAATTAATTTTTCAAATAAAACGTAAAGAAACATGCTACGTGAACACTGCAAAATTAAAGAATTGTTGGGCTGAACAAGATATTCAGTATTTCAGGTAAATCTCATTTTATAAGAGAATAGTGGTGCGTAAACCACTTTACACTGAAAATGGCACATGTTAGTCATGTTCATTTTTGAGTTAGCATGTGACTCCCACTGATGACAAAGTTCTGACGCAATCTTCTAAACTTTAGTTGCAAAATTCTCCACGCATCTCTTGACTGAGGGAATTATAATGAACTGAGCAAAATTTGATGTCCATTAGTTGTTACAGTCAGAACTGTCAACAGGACATAGAAATACGTTTTATGGTTCTTTTGTTTATGAATATTATATAAAAAAAATTATGAGTCATTATATGCCTTTTATATTTTATCACATTTCAAATTCATTATAAAATATTCGTATAATTTATTTTTTAATATTTCACAAAATTAAATATCAAATCAACCCTCCCCCCTCAATTTATAGAAATTTCAATAAAATATCAACGACACAGATCATAACATAATTAATATTTCAAATTTAAAAACACTCAATAGTCAAAATAAAAGGAACTTAAAATTTTGGAAAAGTACTTCTTAGTAGACAACTTAATATGAATGGCTTACATATTTTTTTACCAAATTTAAAACAATAGCAATAACAAATTTCAAAACAAGCTATGCAGTTTAAATACATAATTTACAATAACTAATGAAAATTAATACCATTAAAAACAAATTAAATTTTTGCATTTTAAAAATGAATTAATTACGAATCATCAATTTATGTAATACAAGTTTGAAAACTAAAAGAAAAAAAAAGTACGATCTTAAATTATTTGGTGTTTCTCACTATTGAATAACTCAAACACAATTTCTTTTTCTGGAAGATCCAGGTGTGGTTGTTAATTAATTTTTGAATATCTGTAAGCAAAATTTGTAACGCTTTCTTTCACATGCAGCAACCTTTGAAGAGAAGACAAAAAAAAAAAAATAAAAATTTTCTTTCATGATAGAACTTTTAT
>BMAW01084364.1:348084-354578 GCA_019974015.1 Nephila pilipes | reverse complement strand
ATATATATATATATATATATATATATATATATATATATATATATACAGTGCCATAAAAATTTGCGCACCAAGAAGTAAGATTTGGATTGTTACGAAACACGGCATGAAGGTACGGGTCAAGCAGATATGTAAATGAATAGCAATACAGAGTGATTACGCATTGCGTTATGCCACCACAGGATGTTGAACTTCGTTCTTCTTGGATTATAAAACAGGTAAGCAGAGCTTGTTTGCATGCATTTAATATATTGCAGAGGGACGCATTTTAACAAGAGATGCTACTACGCCGCCATTGGAGACAACACGAGCAGCTGTCAGATTTAGAGAGGGGAAGAATGATAGGGATGATGGAAACCGGGTGTCAGTTCGGAGAGTAACTCACGATCTAGGCCGTTCTGACTTCACTGTGAGGAGGTGTTGGAACCAGTGGACAAGTGAGAGGTCTAGTACATGGGGACTAGGCTCAAGATGCCCTCAACAGATCAACAGTTGAGAAAACCGTCACACCATACGACACTCAAGCATAGCACCAACTGTCTCATTATCCACCATTCATTCACAGATAGCACCTTCATTACGAGCCTCTGTGTCAGCCCGTACCATTGAAATGCACCTAGCTGTAGGAGAGTTGTTATCGCGATGTCCATTACGTGTAATGCCTTTGACACCCACTCATCGACGACTCCAATTGGAGTGTTGTCGCTTTCGAAGGTATTGGACTTCAACCGAATGGAATCAGGTCATCTTTAGAGACAAGTTCAGATTAAATTTGGATAGTGATGACAATCGGGTACGTATGTGGAGGCCCGGTGGTAAACGTCTCAATCCTGCCTTTGCAGTACAACAGCGCACCGCTCCCATAGCTGATGTGATGATAGGGGGGGGGGCATGACATGTGACACACGGTCATCCATAATATTGATCAACGGCACCATGGTAGCTCAGAGGCACGTCCGTGACATTCTTCAGCTACATGTGTTACTACTCATGGAAGGGCTCCTAGAAGCCCTTTTTCTACAGGACGATGCTCACCCGCACACAGCAAGGGTTTCACATGACTGCCTGCGTTACATTTCCATCCTTCCCTGGTCTGCTTGATCCCCAGATTTGTCACCAATCGAGTATATTTGGGGTAATTTAGGACGGACAGTATACGAGTTTGGTCTAATTAAAGGCGAGTTTACAGTAACTGTAGGACGAGATATCGCAATACATCATACGAGAGTTGTATGCCTTAATGACCGAAGGCATCACATCATGCATTCCTGCTAGAGGTGTCCCAACAGGGTACTAAAACCTCCAAACATTTGTAATTTTTCCTACAATAAATGATCATTTTTCTTCAATTTTGTAATCACTTTTTACCATCAACGCTGTACTAGCGCATGTAAAATTTCGTTTTATTCTGACAGCTCTCTTTTTTGGTTTGCAAATTAGTATGGCAATGAGTATGTATATATATATATATATATATATATATATATTAAAAAATAATTGTTATCAAAAACTATTATCATATAAATAAGTATGTAAAAAATAAGGAAATTTACTCTATCCCTAGTTTTGTCTTAGAGGATTTGTTTAATTGAATAAATATAGAGAATCCTAAAAAGGATCTTCTAAATATTTATAATAATTATAATATTTATATTTATAACATTATCTCTTGATTTTATTATTTAGTAATATATTGCTTAAAGAAATATGTATTATTTTAAATGAAACAGCATGTAAACAAATGAAATGTGTACAATAAGGTAGTCCAGTTAGTAATAGTTCAGTTAACACTTATTTACATTTTTATGAAATGAACTATATAGATAATAATTTTTTTTTCAAATATATAGAAGACTTAATTTCGTGTTTTTCCAAATAATCATAAATAACAAACCTAATTTATCCTTATTGCATGCTAATGTTTAAAGATATGTAGAGCATGACTTATTTTCAACATTATTTTCGAGCTGAAAATTAAATATTCCACTTTATTATTTTCACTATCGATAATGTGTCTCATTATACTTTATTGTCTTGTTCAATTCAAAACACAAAGAGAGATAAACAAAGACTATTAGCAGAATACCTCTTTGTGATATGAATAAATGTTTTAACTTTAATTCATAAAACACTATATATTTCATATAGGTTCTTAAATAAAATGTAAAAACGTTTCCTATATAGTTTGTAGACCGAAAAGTGTGATGTAATGTATATATATATATATATATATATATATATATAAATAAATTTATTGATACCGTATTTAGTTTTTAAATAAAATTCGAAATTATTTAAATCACTTCGCAGATGCGCACCCCCAAACCGGTGATCGCTCCGAGACTACAGGTCCAAAAACTCCCACCTATCCACCAGGGATACAGGAAGGATATTGGCTACGGACCTCGTAATTTTGAACCTCAGTCAAGCTATGAGTACGATACCTAGATGGTACCTCCCTCTTCTAACTTCCGTACCACGCCAAGGAAAGACTTTGGACCTCGACAAATTTAATGTGTGTCAGCCTAAACTCTACGGTGGGTCTTTTGTGGCATTAAGGCTCGAACCTAAGACTCAACGAAATCCGCCGGACGCAAGTCGCGGCCGTTTTTATATGAAATTTATTGTTAAGTTATATAACCGTAAGGGGCATAAAATGATCAATACCACATTGATTTTGATATAAATGTATTTTAAAATTAGGAAACAAATGTAACCAATTATGTTGCTTTAAAATTTTATTTATGCAAAATATTCTCTCTTTCCTGCTTCTTAAAGAAGCATAAACTGAGGTGTAAGAAATCTATGTTTGCGATACACTTAGAGTATTCAAGGTCCTTTACTTTTTAAGAGAGTAATAAAATAGTTCTTAAACTTGTGCCATTCTTTAGAAATATATTCGAAAGCTAGAAATTATTTCCTTTTTCTGCTTTTTTCCATCAAAGATATAATAGGATAAGATTAAGGAAGATACAGACATATTTATATAAGGATCGCTCATTTCTGAAATTTTATTGAACCTTTTACTGCCTTAAATACTTGATAAATTGTTAGTCAAGAATTTTAATATAAATCAAATGGTTCAAAACCTTATTTAACTTTTTATTTCTAGACTCATAAATATTAATATCATATCCAAGAAGTTTGATGAACATGAAAAATTATTTTAAGAACTTCGATATATCAGCAAATTCTGTTATTAAGTAAAAGAAAGCTTAAAAGGTTAATATTATGCACCTATATTACCACACACTACTCGTATATTACGGTATTTAATTTAGTGTAGAGTAGTTGCAAGTATAAAAGTAGTCTGATTATCATTCCATCTCTGTACAATGTTTGTGAAATATTTTAATAATTAGCAAAATAATAACTTAAAATTAAATAAAAATTTTGGATGTAGCAAAAAGTTTTTATGAAACATTTAAAGAATAACTCGTAAAGTAAATTCAATTGACTTGAAATTTTATTGAATATTTTTCAATGTATCTTTTAATTAAATTACAAAAGGTGTATAATTAGAAAAAAATGTATAATCACACACACAGTAAAAATGTATTAAAAAATACTTTTGTATGTCTTAAACAGTAAACAAATCAAGTAATAAAGCATTTGATAAAAATTTGATGTTTAAGTTTTAAAAACAATGAAAATACTGCAATTTATTTTTATTGTCATAACTTGTTTACACTAAAATTTTCCAACTACTCACATGACTAGAAAAGTTCTGAAAAGATCGTTACTCAGTGTATTTTAAACTATATTACATTACTTACTCGTTGCTAACAAAAGGAATCCATTATTGATCTAGCTTCATTCCAATATTATCATTTTAAATACAAATGTTTATTTAAAGCATAGATATATACTAAGAATCAAAAACTTTTTTTTAATTTAAGAGAATTTTAAATTTTTTTAAACTTTTAGATGATTCAGGAAGGCAGAAAAACTTAAAAATAATTTTATATTAAAGAATTTTACTTAAGATTAGATAGTAATATTTCATATAATTTTTTTAAAATTTACTTAACTTTAAAGACAGTTTATGAAGTAACGTATTTCTGATGTTTTGTAGTCATTAAAATTTGATAAATTAAATCTAATGAAAAACACATTTTGAAAATAATTTAATAATCATTAAAAATAATCAAAAAAATTAATCTTTAAATTAAATAATTACTTTCGGAAAATGTTTACTTTTTCGGAATTTGTAACACAATAATTCTGGAAAAACTCTACTTGAGAATTATGCTTAAATTAAAAAGGATTAAAATTGATATTACAGATCCTTTGCCAAAATGTGATTGTTATACAGATTAAAACTTTCACAGTCATCAATTAAAATGAAATTAAATATTAGATATTGTTAACTAATTCTTTGAATGTCATTTAGTTAAATAGGGGATTCATATATGATGCTATATTTCAATTGAAACATTTTAAATTACTTCTTAAGTCTGCTATGAAAAAAAAATCAAAATTTAATTTTCAAAAACTTTTTGAAAACATTTGAAGTGTGTGCAATTACCTTAAAAAGTTTTACTTACCTAGTTGCTTACGAAGTTCGCCGCCGAAAAAGAAAAGTACTAAACAAGTTCACTAATTATTGAAGAACTGTATTAAAGACCTTCTTCTTACAATATTCATCATTATTTCTTAATAATATATCAATAAATATATTAATAAATAAGATGGATCACAGCTTCCTTTCTTTTGTTTTTGATTTAAAACATCACAATTTTAGTAAACTGAAAATACTTCTTCACTGGCTTCAAACACCGCAATAGAATTTACAATTAAATGTTGAAAGATAAATAATTTTCTTTACTTAAAAAATTATTTTTGAAGTTATATTCCATTTCACACTCATTCTATTTATTTGGAATAAGTAACTCATAGCTAAAATATTTAAAACTCTACAAGATTTATTTTTTAATGTTATTAGTGAATAATTATTTACAATACCCTTAACATTTTAGATGAAATATTTTTATGAAGGTTTAATTATACTAAATAACACACACACACACAACACACACACACACACATACACACACGCATACACACACACACACACACACATATATATATATATATATATATATATATATATTACACACACACACCACAATAAAATTACTGCTTTTCTCAATGTTTATATTTCAATAGTGCAAAAGTATATCAAGAATTAAGATAGCACTGGTTAGATGCAAGAATCATTTTCTTAACAGAGTTAATTATTATTTATTTTAGATACCTAAAAATGACTATTTTTTATTAGAGTAATAATGTTAGAATAAATTCAAAGAAACTCAAGAAACTCATTAATATCGGGATATTAATACTTCTAATAACGATAATAATTGTATTAGCTATAAAATAGTAACAGAAGCCTTTGGAAATAATTCAGTTTTTATTTAAGTTTTTATACTTAACAAGGTAAAATAAAGACCATCAGAGTTAATCGAATGAATAATAATAAAGAAATATTCAAATGTCTTTGAGTAGCACAGATACTCTCTATGAAAATGCTTTAATTAAACAATCTTTTTGTTGTTTGTATAAGTTTTTTTTTTTTTATTGAACAACAAGCAACGTCCCTGTGTACCACTAAGTATCACACAGGGAGTAACAGAAGTAAGTATAAAATAGTATATTACAGCAAACAAAAACAACAACAACAAAAAACATGTGTCTAAACAATGTACAAATAAAAATTAAGAAGGATTATAAATATCTTCAATATATTTGATAAAAAGAGCAAAAGAACTTTTACTAGAAATTAAATTACTATGATTTGGAGGCCAGTTAATGTTTAATTTTTTCAAAGCTAATTTAAGAATATTTCTCTGTGAGACAAATTTTGAACATAGAAATAGAATGTGCTCAATGTCCTCATCACCTCCGGCACTGCAGTTGGAAATTGTTTGATTGTTTAATGGAAAAATTAGTATACATTTACAACTTTTAAATAATCGATATTTTACAGGAATATTTCATTATTAAATAAAAAGAAATGTCCTACCTTTTTCACTTACTTTAAAATAATTGTTTCTTTTCCTTATCTGTAGCTATTATCTTTAATATTTATATCTGTAAAGGAAAAATACTTTAATAATATATGTAAAATAATTGTACATATCTATATATTCAAATAAGAACTGCTTAAATTATCTTTTTATTCCTAATTTCAATATAGTTTACGGTTATAAATAAGATATCATAAGTAATTTTAAATTTTTTTAATATTATTATTCAAATTTAATATTATTATTCAATTATTCAATTTTTTTAATATTTTTAATATTATTATTCAATTATGCAAATTTTTTAATATTTTTAATATTATTATTCAATTATTCAAATTTTTTTATATTTTTAATATTATTATTCAATTATTCAAATTTTTTAATATTTTTAATATTATTATTCAATTATTCAATTTTTTTAATATTTTTAATGTTATTATTCAATTATTCAAATTTATTGTTTGTATT
>BMAW01084364.1:329778-342984 GCA_019974015.1 Nephila pilipes | reverse complement strand
ATTTTCTGTAAAATATTTTTCATACGGATAATTTTTCTACTTCTTAGAAGTATCTCTTTAATAATGAGCTTTAAACTGTCAAAAGTGCTGGCACGATTTCAAAATGAATCAATATTGATCCATTACATTAAATTTATCTATTAGTAATTACAACTAACCAATGTCTTTAAACATTTCTTATGTGCATAATCCAACTGAAAGTGGAATTGATTTAGAGAATCACAAGATTAAAAATTGTGAACTTTCAACGAGTTTGATCTGAATTGAAGTCATACTTTATACCTACGCGAGTGTTAATGGAGAAGAACGCGTATTATTCAGCTATGGTCTTGTAAGAAAATGAGACGAGCTTATATCATACTCTCCAAACTTCCAAGACAAAATCATGCGATGACTTTTGAGTCACACTTTTTTTAACGTGTAACAGCCCCGTTACTAAGCATTATGAGACTTTATAGAAGTCATCACTCAAACAAAGAAGCCGACATGAACAATGTAGGGTCGGCATACCCGAGTGGTCATGGTCGCAAACTCGCAGCCAGTATTCTTTCCGTCGAATCACGGGTCCGAGTCCTGTAAAGTAGTTTGACGTACAGCTTATCTCACTGACCTCGAGGTTTGGAAAATAATCTTTTACAAAAATATTAATAAAATGTAATGGAATATTTCACTTTTCGAGTAATGGTGATTCATATCCAATACCAATATTTTAATTCAAAAGAGATAAATAAAAGTATTAAAACAGCCGACTCTCTCTTAGTCTTAAATATTTAAGGATGAGTCTCAAAGACAATTTTTTGTTCATCTCTATTTGGTCGGGATTTTTCTTTCATTGGGGCAACGATATCGTAGCAGTCATAGTCGCGAAATCGTGGTCTGAATTGTTTCGTCGTGTCATGGGTTCGAATCTTTACGCCACTAAAGACCCACCGTGTAGCAGGATTGATGCATGTTGAATCTGGTCAAATCCCCAAGTCCTCCCATTGGCGTGGTGTGGAAGCTTGAAGAGGGAGGTGACAGCTCTGGTGTCATCCTCGTCACTTGACCGAGGTAATTACGAGTACGTCAGTAATATCCCTCGTGTTGCTTCTAAGTGCGATACTAGTAAACAATCAATTAATGAACCAACGTAGGTAACAAAAGACATTATTTAAACTGTTCTTCTATTCTAAAAGAGACTTAAGAAAAGTTCAGATGCAGCCATCGAAATTCAGATAAAAATTTAAATAAAAATAAATTCCGTTTTTAATGTCACTTTGAAAATACTTTCTGGTGTAGACGACCCGGGGGGTTACAAAGAAGTCGAAATCAAAAATTAGACACACAGTATCTACCATTTCAAATAATGCTAATGGAAAACGCCAAGAAATGCTGGAACACTACCTTTTTTAAGAACTACGGGCTAAGCCATGCCATTTACCCTGATAATGCGAATCCAGTAAGTCAATGAAGTAGCACTAATGCGATGTTCATCGAGCAGAACAAAACTTTTTTTTTATTGTTAGAAAGAGAATATTTTTATTTTAACACATTAAATAAATTTTAGATTTCTTTTTTCCAAACTTCATTTATTTTTCATCTTTCAGTTGAAATAGAGAGAAGTAAGTAATAAACTTTCCTTTATAAATACTTTAGAACAATCCTTTAAATAATGATCAAAAACATGATTTGACTTTTTTTACCTTCTAACTTTTTTTTAATTAAGGCTTGGGGAACATTTATCACACATTCAGCTTAAAAGATTCGAATTCGATGGTGACAAAAATGTATACATTGTCAAAGGCTGAACATATTAAATGAAGCATTTATATGCAAATATTAATTTTAATACTTCTCTTACAATGCATGGTCAGAATCAAAAAATATCATTTTCTGCTAAATTTTAACTACTCTGAGAATTTTGAAAACATTCTATTGTAAATTATCCATTGAGGGTAATGGAAAATAAATTTCTCTTTTTATGAGTTATTTTTATGGGGAAAATATTCTAAGTTTGCGAAGTTGGGCTAGTGGTGATTTTCCCTTCACTAACCTCGGTGACTTTATGCTCATTTGAATTGCATAAAATTACAATTTTTTCCCCAACCAAAATGAAACGTGATTAAGTAAATTAGAAGAAGACAGATGTAAAGTGAAGGGAGTTAGAGATAATGATATATAAATAAAATAGATTGAAAGGAAATTGGGGAAGAGGTAGAGGATGAAGACGTATAGATAAAGATTTATAAATTGGATTGAAACAATTTAATTAGTTTTGTGGATTGAAGAGAATTTAGTTAACTAATTAAGATATGAAGTTACTGTTTGTTAGAACTGCTGAATTCTGAACGAGTGAATTGGTAAGCTAAGGTTTCATATTTAAATCATAAATTAGGTTTGGGAAGTTAATTGAGATTCTAGAGAAAGCAATTTTATATATTCTCCAGCTATTATTAATGGATTTTTGGCTTGTTTTGACGCAAGAGCAGAGTAAAGAATGGCAGTCTTTACATGTTCGCCTCTTCAAGAAATACTCATCTCAATCTCTCTCTGTCTGTCTTTTTGCTGTTGTTGTTTTAAGCATTTTAAAAACGTTTTTAAAATCTGCATTGTATTGAGTTTTTTCCCACTGACTCCAAGGACAATTATTCATGCATGCATCACCATGTGTATATTTTGTTTCTTCATTTATATATTTATCTACTTTAGAGAAGCAATGTTACTCAAAATAAGTATCAAAGTCAACTTAAAATATTGTGACTATATATGCAATTTTTGTTTACCAGGGAATTAAATTCCTAATAAATAAATATGAAGCAAAAAAAATATGATAGAGCTAGGCAGCATAGATCGATACAATATTCATAAAAGCAGTCATTATTTCCATGATTTTATGGAACCAAAAGTCTATGGTGATTTCGAATGAATTAGTTTTGTTTATCCTCTTAGTTATTTTTTTTAAGAAGATCTCTTACACTCAGTATTAAAAGAACACCTTATCAGATATTAATCAGAGAATATTATGTAACATTTACAACAGATATTTGGATCCTTTTTATTCGAAAATTTTGAATTATTGGTCCAAATAAAAATAATTAACTTACAAGTAGAAATCAAGATAGTTAAGAATAAATTTTTAAAAATAATGCAAAAAAATAAAATCTCCTTTTTTAGTTGTAACTTTTTTTTATAACATTTTTACTTCTTTTGTCCTTCAATGTCGGTTAACTTAATATCATTTAATTTATAAATGTAATATATTTTAAAATAAAATTGTGGAACTTCAGTCTATTTTAAATAATAAACTACTCGACAAATTATCGTTATACAAGGAAATATATCATCTGAAAGTTAGAAAATGTCTCATAAAAAGAAAACTAAACTGCTTTTAGTGTATGTAAGTATGTTTGTGTGTAAGAATTTGTGTCTATTTCTCAAATAATTTAAACTTATAATATAAAAAATTACTAATTTAAATAAATAAATAAAAAAAATTCCATCGGGATTCATATTCATATGTATATATAGTCTTAAATCCTAAATATGAAGACAAATAGGAAGAGACAGGATAAAAGAAGAAATTTAATGAAATAATTATGAAAAATACAATATATATAATTAGTCAAGCAAAGTCTTATATGTATATAATGATATTTTTAAATATTATTTTGGAGAATATTGACTTATTACTAGATTATATACAAAAATTTAACGAAATATTGAAAATATTTACATTAAAAAGTGGTGTTTTTTAAATTACGTATTACTCTTCATATACATGTGTGTGTGTGTTCTGTGTGTACAGTTTTGATATTTTTAGTGATAGTATTCATCTATGATAATTTTTTCATAAGTCTGGGGTTAATTAAAAAAGTTTTCTTTTAATTTTAAACTTGTCCAGTTATTAGAAGCATATTATATTATTAGAGTAGATTCTTTTAGGAATTTAAGTAGTTTTGAATTTACTAATTTTATTAAGTTTATTTACTGCAAAAATTATTACATTTACATGGATTACCTAGTATAGGTTTTTAAATTATTAAATTTCTTTGGATAAATATTTTTTAGTAAATTCTTTAGTTTTGTTCAGTCAATCAATAGTTCTGGCGGTTATGAACAAAAGTAGTATCGCCCAGTATTGGAATGATTTGCGACAACAAATTTGTTTTCAATAAGCTTTTATAGTTTAAAAAATATTTTTAAGTGCGTATTAATGGGTACTGATAATATTCCTATAGCTAGGAATAAATGTATTTGTTTCCTTTTCTTCATCTTCCTATGTAAATTTTTGTACTTTCAAGAATTTTGATTATTCTCTGTATACAATGAATATTAATGTAATAGTTAGAGCCATAAAACAAGTTAAAACACACATTTTTCAATCTAAAGTATGGGAAAGTATAGGAATTAAATTACATCTATTTTTGTTTTTCATTAATACTTTTTCTTTTTTATGGAGATATGCTTTGTATTTTGGGTAGATTTGTATTTGATTGTGTAACTTTTAGGTTATGGCTTATATATGTTTTGCATTAAAATCATTGAGTATATTTTGTATTTCGTAAGCTTATGACTTTTTACAATATAATATATAGTATGTTTAAAAATTAAGATAACAATTTTAACTAAATTTTTTGGTTATTTTTAAAATTTACAGATATTTTCAGTTAATTACGTATTGTTTTTTTTAGTTCAATAAAAAAAATTAAATCTGTTTTCCGAATTTATACTTTTTAGCTTGATTCTGTATAATTCAAAATTGTGTCTAACTAACCTTAATAATTATCGGCTTTCTTATACACACACACATATATATATGTGTGTCTGTATATTATTGTGTGTATTGTGTGTGTGTAATGATTCAACTTAAGAAATTAGTTAATTTCCTAACTTCTTCCGTTCTGTAACCAGTTAGTAAACAGTTCCTCATTTTCTGATACAATTCCAAATTATCCTTCAATTCATGAGATAACATGCTTATAACATCTGCTGAATCAACTTCTCCCATGGTCGTTAATAATCCTTACAAGACGATGTGTCTCCAGCAAAGTCCCTCAGAATCCCTCCATTATATACCACGTCAGTTATCACGTGATTTGAAGAAATCCTTCCTATAAATTCGATGGAAAGATAAAATTTTTCCTCTTGTGCTGTAATCAAGACGGCGAAGCTAAGCCTATTGTATTATCCGTTTTAATAATGTATATTTATTGCCTCTCTCTCTTATCAAAATGAATAAACAGTCTTAATTGAAAAAAGTGTTCTCTATACAACCATGGATTGGAATTTACTTTTTCGTTAATATTAGAACAAAATTTAAGGTTATTATCATTATATATATATATATATATATATATATATATATATATATATAATTAGTATTAAAAAATTTTCCTCTGTGAATACATTAAGGGGACTTAGTTCCTTTCGAAATCAAAAGCAGAACATTTTGACAAACCTTTTTTGATTCTTCATAAATCAACAATTTTTGCTGATTTCAACATGAAAGTTTGCCAGTTTGTGTAATAAAGTATATAGTTTAAAATATTGGGTCAAGTTTTGCTATTAAAGTAATATATTTTCTTATACAACAGGAAATATGCGTACAAAAATTCAAAAAATAAATTAGCTTATCTTACGTTACCCACAAGATAACATTTGAAAGATGTACAGTAGAACCATAATTCTTATACCAAATTAAAGCTAAATAATGACCTTATTCTGTAAATTTCGAATCTTAAATTTATCTTACATTAAAAAAAATTGAAAAATTAAAAAAGGTTATCAAGTTTGTATTTAGCAACTTTTTTTTCGTGTATCATGTTATAAAATAGAATCTAATCATTCTATTAACAAAATTGAGGTTCACAGAATAAAGATCTACAAGTACAACACTCATGTAAAATTTTAAAGCTCTGCATGCAAAACATTTTTTTAGTCCTGTGGGAAAGTGTGAAAATAACAAACTGAGAAAAAGAGGTTTGTTTACATTGCATTTCATAGAACAAGCCACATTTACATTTTTTGTTGCACAGGGCGTAATAATTGTCGGATTTTGACTCAATTTGCTTTAAAATGCTCCTAACATTCAACACTATTTTTTGAAAACAAATTTGAAAAATCGAATTTTTTAAGGTGCAAAGGTACTAAGTCCCCTTAAAATATATTAAGGGGAAGGGAGAATTCATTGCGCAAAATAAGCTTTCGTAATTTTTCACATCAATAATTAGAAGTAAAAGGAAAAATGTGAAAATTTTGCAATCATTGAATATATTTTATAAGAAAGGAGTTTAGAGCATGTATAGAAAAATATGCGGTAACTTCCAGTTAGCTAAAGTTGAAAATGCAGAAATCCATTAATGAAGTTCTGTAAGAAGTTTTTGATTCGTAGGAAAAAAATTACCATGACAATGCAATATTTTCTCACATCGTAGAAAGAGCAAATTTAAGAAATATTAATAAATATTGGATTATATGAGCAAATAACGCCTATTGGAACTTATGTATCATGAAGAAATTCACTGGCATTACAGTTTGGGATTTTAAATTAAAAAAAAAAGAAGTTAGATAAAAAATTAATTACGAATTTTTCTCCTTTTATTATAAAATTTATTTTATATAAATATGTATCTCAAAATTAGATATATTTTTAATCCTCTAATAGATAATACATTTAAAGAAGGTTGATAATATTCAAGCTTTTTCTATTACCACGAAATTTCATTTAGAGGTAGTTTTCAGGATTCATTGAATAATATTATAATAATAACATGTTATAATAACAAAAACTTATGGGATGCACTGATACAAGAAATACATGTAGTTCCTGGATAAACGACTTATTTCTTTTCTTCAGTATCAGTAACAAATCATCTGCGTGTGATTTTTAAAAGTTTCATTAGTCCTGCGATCGATCATTTTCCCATCAGAGCAGCGGTGATCAGAAAACATTAGTATATGCTCGTAAAACGCTTCGTCGCAGAGAGATCAAAAGAAAAATCGGTAATTATTGGATAAGTGTAAAACTCTGCATAAAATGAAAATATATCGCGAAACAGATTCTTAATTCGATGTTAATTTTAAAGAAAACTTACTGACAATTGTAAGGAATAAACTGAATAGAAAATTTTCAAGGGTTATATAAAATAATGAGCAAACGAATTCGTTTTTTTTTTTTTTTTTAATTAAATGGTAGAAAGGGATTCATAGCTCGATTTCCGTTGATTTTGAATCTGAATAGGAAAAACAGAGTGAAGGGAGAAAATAATTTATATAATACTAAGATGAGAAATAAAGAACTGCATGGATTTTTGAGCTTACAGTCTGATTACAATACGATGGTTTATTGTTTCTCGCGGCAAAGAAAATCTCAAAAGAAAAAGTATCGGATGGATAATGAGAAAAAGAAAATAGAGAGGCCCGAGGAAATTTCTTGAGTCTAAGAGAGTGATTGTTATTCCGTTGCTCGTAGCTTTCAGCTCAAATACACGGTAACGAAGGGGAAAGTAAGCCTTTAAAATATCGATAAATCTTGTATGATGGCGAAAGGTTGAACAAAAGAGTTTATTGACTCGTGAAGAGTAAATTGTTTCATGAGTTTTCGACATCTTTTTCCTCAGATACAAATTAATATGTGAAATGGTTGATAAGAGAAGTTTCTGAGACGTGGAATATAATTACAGAATGTGTTTTTTATACTTTGTTTGTTAACAGGTTAGTATAATACATTTCTGTCCGTATTAAATTTTAATCACAATGAAACGCGTAGAAAAGGCTGTTTACTTTTGATACAAGGTGATTAAATTTTACACAAACCATTAAAAAAATTTATTTTCTTTTGATTAATTATTTTTATATATAAAATGTGATTATGATGTGATTATTTTAATCTTTATGGACATGAATTGTGTAAGAAGTTATAATAAGAAATGAGGAACTTTCTAATTCATATAATACTAATCATTGGAGCAATTTTGCATCGTTGAAAAAGTATATCATTTTTTAAAAAATGTCTTATAAAAAAACTCTGCTGGGAGGAGGCAGTAATAAATGCAAAGATCTTTTTGACGAAAATGAAAACATATAGGAATACATATTGAGTTTCGTTTGCTTCATAGATAATCATAATATTCGGTTTTAAACATATATATTGATTGAAGTGATTAAAGCTTATTTCTCATATTCATTATAAACGTTAGGGAATTTTTTTTATTTTGTAATTTTGGATTGTTACAAGTTTTTAAGTTCTTAGATACACAAAAATGTAATGTAAGAGAAAAAGTTGGATTATGTCTTAGCTAAGGGGAATAAATATACATTTGATATTAGAATTTGAAATTTCTCATCACTTTAATTCCGAATGATAAGTTAATTGAGAGAAAGTTATTTATTTTACATTTCTCACCTTACCTACTCTTTTTCCACTGATAGATTATAAATATACTATTGGATTTTAAATTTTCTCGCCGAGTAAAATCCATTTCAATATTTTTATAAGAATTATTTTTAATTCCTTTCTTTGAATGGAGCGTAAAGGTAAAGATTTTCTGTTCACGGTTTATGATTACAGTATTAGATTTCAAATTATCTTATTTACCTTGAGATTCTCTCACTTTTTCTCGGTAACTAATCTGAACAATTTTCATCAGATTTAAAATTTCCGATATGTAAAGGATTATTTCATTAAACAAGGCAAATTTTATTCTTCGTATTCTTTTTTTTATCTTAGTTTTGAGTATCTGAGACTACTATGAGTACTTTAAAATTAAATCCTGCTCTGAAATTTGAATATTCCTACTTTACCTGTCACATTGCAATAACAGAATCTAACTATTTTTTTTCCCTCCGCCTCTCTCTATTTTTCTTTTTCTCTTATACGGTGGCTCCTTTACTGTGAAAAGTTTCAGGTCCGAACGCGATGTGCAAATCAATAACAATAAAATTCTCTCATTAATTATGTATATATATATATATATATATATATATATATATATATATATATATATGCGTATGAGCTAATAATAAATAATTATGATTGATAACGGAATACATATTATATGAAGTATTAAATGATGGATAGAAGCAAATCAGAAAATACATAAGAATTAAAAAAGATCAAAAAACCTATTTATAATATATACCTATAAATATACACCCATAAATATAAATATATATCTATTATTTTTAATTTGACTGAAACATTTTTAAATGTTTATTAATAAAACTATTAAGGTAGTTTTCTTTAATGCAACTCGGTATAAACTTATTAAAGTTAATATTTTTAGTTTATTTTAATTCATTAAACAATTATTTCAAATAATATAATTATTAATAATATTTCTAAAAATAAAAAAATATTTAAACATTTACTCTAGAAAGGTACCTTATTAATATGAAATTTAAGACTGTCTCTCTTGCCATAAACATTGCTAACAATTCTTTATTATTTATGCTTTTCAATTGTATGTCTAAATATTTTGTTTCATATTTACTATTATTAGTTTGAATTAGATTTAAATATGTTAGGTAAAAGGTAAGTTAGGACTATACTCAGAAAGATTATTATAACTCAAAACAAGTTGATCTTCAATACATCGAAAAACAATAAAAGTATTTTTATCAATGTAATTATGTTCACATAAAAGAGCAAGTAGATATTGTTCATGCTATTATTCGCAGGTCCACCTCGTGGAATACCTCTAATTTGTTAAATTTTTCTAATTTTTAATTAATATAGCCACCGACAAAATTTTAAGTCCCCAAGAATTTTGCTGATAACATAACACAAAAGTAATGAAAACTGATTAAACACTTTAAAAATGGTATGCAAGTGCCATATTAAAAGTTAACCTTATTTCTATTCAAAAGAAATACACAATAAAAATTTGTGCGTATAATCTTAAGGCCATAAATGGAAATAAAGAAAAATGACCTCAATACTTTATTGAACCTCCTTGGTTTCATGATTACATCAAATAATCGAGTTTCCATTGAATCAACCAGTGTGTGTGAAATATATTTATAGGTATGTTATTCCTCTAATTTAAAATCGATGTTTTCAGTTGAGGTACTCTATGGTACAAATGAACGTTATTGTAAATGCCCTGGAACTAAATATCCCCTTACATTCTCTATAGGGTTTAGATTCGATCTCCTGTCTAGAATATATAATGTAGATATTCCATTCTCTGCTAGCCACACAACTGTCGAGTTAGAATGTTGTATAGATGCATTGTCTATGATATACATCCAATTCTGACCACCAATAACTGGTGACATAAGTAATAAATGCCCACTAAGCATATCCTCATAATGAAAGGAGTTCATTCCACCATTTACGAGAGCAATATCTACTTGGCCATGATATTTGAATGCAGCCATACCATGACAAAGTCACCTCCTTACTGTCTTCGTGATAAAGGATGTTTGTTATCCTTTAGATGTGATATCAGTAATAATTTACCCCATCAAAGTCATCAATGTGAAGCATTTTTTCATTTGAAAAAATGACAATTTTCCATTTATCAATTTAAGACATATGATTTTAATCAAACGCTAAGCGTAAAAGGGTGTTTTGATAAAGGGTGGTTTTCTGCCCCTTTTTTTTTCCAAAATGGACCAAAATCTGTTATTAGACGACTTTGAACTGTCCGCGCAAGATATCTCAATTAAAGTTCAAGCGATATTTATCCAACAGACAGCTTCTTGCGTTCAGCTACACACAAAATCTATCTGCGATCTGGAACAAATGTTGAATTATTTTTTCCAGTATGTTTTTGGAACCATAATTGCAAGGATCTTTAACATATCCCTTACACACGTTTTTGATCGACCTATTTAATCAGCTATTTTCCCTCTACTTAAATAAAGGTGACTTCTTTTTAAGTTGATCAATAGCTCTAGGTTTTGTAACATTAAGCGACTTCTTTTAATCATTGCTGAAAAAAAAAATTATTTACCAAAATTACATCTTATGTAATTATCTTTCAGAAAAAGTGTTAAAACTCTTAACTCCTAAGCCAATTTCTACATACGAAATAATACGTGGATGTTAAATTTTGCCGAAACCTCCTACGTACTTATTTAGATTTTACAACTGTTCTCTTCTGACAAACCAAAATAATGAACTAATATACATCTACAACTTTACTTCTGGTGGTATTACATGAAATTTAACCCCCATCTTCGATTAGTTACACACTGAGATGTCGTTGGATATATAATTTTCTCTAAGCATAATATTAATTTAAAAAATTAAATTTATAAGTATGAATTCCCCCCCCACATTAATATTATAATCCTTATTAATAATTAACATTTCCTTAACTAAATCACATAGATGTCTATCGAATCAAAGAGGTATTCAAAATCATAACTATGATTAGAAAATAAATCTTTGTTGTTGTTTTTTATTTTGTTAATAATATCTAAACTATTTTTGATAAAAGCAGTTTATTAAATTCATTAATAGTAATTTGTGATATTATTTGTAATAATTCACCTCTTTTTTTATTAATATATATATATATATATATATATATATATAATTTCCCTTACACACAAACTTAAAAAATGTTTCATGCTAAATGCTAAAAATAAGTTACCCTCATAGCATTTTTATTGCTTTGCGAATATTACATTGAAAATGTTGACTACTTTTGAGTGGAATGTTTATGCATTAATATAAAGGCTTATTAATAATTTTTTTGGAAAGGTTAATCATATATCGCAGAGTCAAATCATTATGACCACCCACCTAATAGTGTTTGTCCACCTTAGGCATACAAAACAGCTGCAACTTGCCTTGGCATGGATGTCATGAATCCTTGAAATATGCCCTGAAAAACACAGTATCAAATGTTCAAACAAGAATTACGCAATTCTTTGATATTCAGAGGCAAAGGTTTTTGAGTTCTGACCTACCGTTCCATGATATCCCAATAGTACTCTTTGAGATTAAGGCAAGGTGACCAGAACATCAAATGAAATTCATCAACATGCTTCAGCCAGGAATGGAAAACTCCATTCCTGGCTGAAAAATAGACGCCATGTCAGATGCAAGTAGTCTTCAATGATATTGAGATAGTCCACATCTTTCATAGTGGGCTCTAGCACAACTAAGGAACATAGATAAGATTTTCAGGACACGTCTCCTAAACCATAATACCGCTACCACCGACCTCGACCTACGATACATGTGTTGAGTAACTATTTGCCTGGAATATGGAGTAATCTTGGCACGGCCATCAACATAATGAATTTTGAATTACTATTCATATAACCAAGTAGCTCTCTTCCATATTTCTACTGATCTCTAAATATGTTCTGGGCCTACTGAAGGTTTAATTTGTCTATGATGCCTGGTTAACAGTTTCACCGTGAGAGGGGCATCTGCTACAAGTCCCATAACCCTCAAAGTTCACAGAGAGAATTTTGTTCTTCGAAATACTTCTACATAGACTTTCATTGTACTAGTATTTTACAGTCATCTGAGCTACTGGCTGCGCGCTGATTTTGCTTCACAAAACGAGGCAGTTTTCGATGTTCTGTTTCGTTGATGACGCATGGATGTCCCACGCCGTCGCGTATGCATTTGGTGTCACTGTCATTCATCCATTGTATTCGCAGTGTCAGATTGTGAACACCTGAACATTTCAAAACAGAAAAACACATAAATTAATGAAAATGACATTTAAACCTTTTCATGGAAATGACTAGAATCATTTAAAATCCTTACAGCAAAATTTTAAAATTTCGCTTCAAAAGAAATTTAAAAAGAACATTTTGAGTACTCTCTGATCTAAAAAAGTGGTATGAGAAAGAGGAGGATGAAAATGCTTAAATTTCATTGGATGGAAATGTTTCAGTTCAGAGGTAGATATAAGTTGGTAGAATACGATTCCGATAATAATTAATAAAATTTCTTAATATATTGAATTCATTCCATTCTGAAACCCCAAAAAGATTAGAAACAGACATCGTGCAAGTTTGCTAAGCAATAGCGTACGATACCCCGACATCAGGTATCACTGTTTACTGTAGCCAGATTTCTGTAAAAGGAGGCCTATTTGCTCACCATCCTGAACGCTGCATACCATTCACAGCAGCTCATTAGCGGCACCGTTGAAAGTGGTGTCAAGAACACAAGGACTGAATATCTCATTAATGGAGTCACATTCTGTTTAATGGTGAGAGTCGTTTCAGTCGTAGCAATGATTCTCAGCTTCA
>BMAW01084364.1:289778-324778 GCA_019974015.1 Nephila pilipes | reverse complement strand
AGTTAGTAATGTATGTCGATGTCATTTGTTTATTTTTGTAAAACATGAAATAACTTAGAAAATAAAGGGGAAAAAAAGATAATATTGATAGTGATTTAAAAAGGCGTTTGCGGAGCTTATTGGCTCAACAAGAAAAAATATTTAAAGTCTTAACGTTTTTATCATAATTACGAAGCAAAGTGCGGTTAAGAATATCGATAAATCTTTAGTGGCGGAGAAATCTTGAATAAAAGAGATTCTTGAAACGGGTCGAATGTAATTATTTTGGGAATTTCCGACGTCTTTCAGCAAAGAAGGATATAAAGAGAAGGCAGTGAAGGTAGTATGAATGGAGTGGTAATTAATGAAGTGATTTGTTAGCTAATGAAGGAAAGTAATGTTTAAGTTATTGATACACTTGTGCAACTCGACTAACGGTGAAATGAGAGTTGTAGAGAGGGATTTTTAAGTGTGTGTAGTAAGTATAAATATTAAATCAAATGTAAGCAGATGTTTTTCTTATATTAATTCGAAATAGAATTTTGTAAATAAAAGATAGTAGGCTATTCTTTAAAAAGTAGAAATTCAGAACTTCTAGCAGCGTATTTTTAGTGTGTTACAATATTTATATGTGAAGGATTTTTTCCTCGTTTGCAAATATTTGTTTGTTTATTTTATATGTTACATTAACATATATATAAAATATTCTGTATTATATAATATTCATGCTACGTATCATGTATTACACTTTGCATATTTTGTATCAGATACACGTAAGGCACGTTTGAAGATTATTATGATGTGTGTGTGTTTTCATCCTGTGGAGGTTGGATTAAGTTGAATTGAACACACAATAAATATACGAATAACGTGGTTTATTAAAAAACTAAGAGCAGCTACACTTGGCTGAGAATTCTTACAGACTGAGAATACTTGTATTTGTATTTCACAACCTAATATTTCAAAACACTGTATTAGAAATGCAAAAAATATTTTGGAAATTTTTGAAAATTATTAAGAAAAACAAAGTACAATTCAATGAAACTTTTTCATGAACATTCATAGCTGCTGTCATAGGGTTTAAGCATGGAAACTTCGGATCTGCGGACGAGCCCCGAACCTCGGCGCCATTGTGGTGTTTGCAAGCTTCATATCATAGTTCTACCCTTAAAAACAGCCCCCTGCTGTTTAGAAATTCTGCTGTAGAACTTTCGTCCGCGAACGTGTCATGGGTTCTGTGATGACATGATAGGATGGTGACTTTCCTATATGGATGGTTGCACTCCTAAAATTAAGCTCTTTGGAAAGAGTTGAATTATCTGGAAACTGGATCTGTGCATCGGAATCATGATAAGGTCTTATTTGAAGCGCATGTACTAAATCTATTGTATTTTGCTAAATGCAATATTTCGTTTCATCGCACTATTACATTAATATTTTGAATTCTACTGGAAACGGCGACAGGGACTTTGGTGACAGAATTAGCAATTATAGTCGAATCGCATATAACATGTAAGATCCAGGTTTGAGTTACAATGTCTTCGAATGTCAGTTCAGATCTCCCTCAGCCTATCATGGTTTGTGATGCTTCCAGAAAATCCCATTCAAGGATGATCTCATGACTGCAATTTGGTAATACTACAAATTCACAGGGTGGATTCGACCGTTGATTTCAAGACGAAGTACGCATTTTCCTAGTGGCTAGATACAATTTCCATCGCGATTTTTAGGAGAATCTTTTCTTTGAATTGAAACATAGTTGACCTCTGAATCTTTTCTTTGAATTGTTTCGAAGATTACCTCTGTATGGTTACGAAATGACAGAGAAAGGTATCCCGGAGTTCCCTAGATCATGAATTGGATGACTCTCGACAATAGATGGTTTCCAAACACCTTTATAGCGAGGGGAGGATTTTCTCCTTCAGCTGCCTCACCTCCTAGAAAGATCGCGGATTCTAATTTTCATCATTGCGTCGGTTAGTTGAAGAGCTGGAATATCGATACTGCGACGATGATCTGAAATGGCGTGTCAGGGTGTCCTCTATATGAGCTAAGTGAATAGATCCTAAACGCGCGCGGCTGTGTCTCTCATATGGTGTTACGTATGTTGGCTCGAGAAGTGTGAAAAATGATTCGGAGCTCTCTACCATAACTAACGACGTGTTTTGGTCAACCACAATGAAAACTGACAGGATTGTTGCCCACGATTCGCTAAGGTCAGTTGCCGTAGAATCAGGTTCAATAATAGTTATCTGCCTTTTGGCAAGTGTAAAGTGGTTGGCCTTCGGAGGGGGGGGGGCGAATCTCACTCTACTTCTCTTTAATTCTCATATGAGGAGATACAGTTTCCTGCGCATCTTCTCGGACAACAACTTCGATCGACTGTAGTTGGAATCTTGGATTTTTTGTGTGATCCGCTTTAGCACGTTAGAGTTCCTCCTATTTAGACAATTAAACTTACAACATTCAAATTATAAATTTTCAACTTTTGAGTTATCACAACAATTTTAATTACGGTTTTCTCATTTCGGGAAACTTAGAGTGCAAAACAAAGCTCAGTCATAAATAACTGGTTAATCAAGCACCATGAAAAAAGTATAAGAAGTTTCTAAAATTTTGACAGAAACTGTATTATCATGTTTTAAAATTTCCTGATAAACAGGATGGGAACATTTAATTTGAAGGGAATTATTTTGAATATCTTACCTCGTAAAACCTGTTCAAGTACATAAAAAAATTTTATGTACTTGAGTAAAAGAGAAAAATCTGAGAATTTCATGAATCCGATAGAAACTTGGTCTGTTAAGCCACGAAGCAGGCATTTAATGTGAAACTTTAAGACTGAGAGAGGTCACATGTGGGAATTTCAAATAAAAATTTCATTGGCGGGCAGGAGGCTTATTAAATATCACCTTTTCCCATCACACAATGAAAGAAGAGATACTCCATATTTTCATTCATGAGCATGGGATGTGTTTTTCAAACAACTCCCCAAACAGAAATCTGATATGGGAAAAGGCGCATATTAGTAATTATATAATGAAGGTATTGATCATATTTTTTTTTTGTCAAATTTTGAGTTGTGATTATAATTCTCAATTACTTCATTTGGCAATCGAAAATCTTTAATGAGTTCCTCAGTTTCATATTTTGAAAGTTCTCTTTAAAACATTGGTAAAATCAGTTTTAAAATGTAACTGAGTTGCGTGATATATGCTTTATGGTGCTTTTTATTTTGATTTCATCTAGAAAATTCGGAATATAAATTTAGGATAACAGTTTTAGAAATTTAATTAGTTTTACCCAATGGAAAGCTTGTTTCCTTAATAAAAAAATTGCTGTTAGATTTAGATAATTGGATAGTAGCTGTTTAGATAGATATTTTTTTTTCCTTAATCGAATTTATTCAGAAAAAAATTAAATATTAAAATAGCTTGATTAAATGAATTTTGGTAAAATTACTTATTTATTAAGTTATAAAGGCTCTTTGGAATTCGTTTTACTCTAAATTCTTATTATTTTCAAAATTTTCTTTCTCGAGTATTGCGCTTACAAAAAAATTCATTGAAATGTTCGAATCATTTTTAATATCGTATTTAATTTTTAAAGTAAAGTGTTATTTTTTTAAATGCTTAAGGTACTCGTATTTTATACTTTAAATAAACCTTTATTTGTATGTGTTTTGCATTTGATTTTTTTTTACATTTTTACATTACTATTACTACATTTTGTATTTATGTATGTGTTTTTGAATTTGACTTTTGACTTCATATATATTCATTTGACTTCATGTATATTCATTTGACTTCATATCACACAGACTAAATTAGAAGTATTATTTTTACCAAGTATGTTAATTCGTTAAATTTTCCTATGAAAAGAATTTCAATGGTATGAAAATCGTTAAAAAGTCTCAAAGATTCACCAGATATGTTAAAACTACCGATGATGGAAAATTTTACGACTCAGATAATGGTTCTGAAGAAAGTTCTTCATGTTTACCGTCCCAAAAAAGATCAAATGCGTGTGGGGAGAATTTTAAATAGAGAGAGAATGGAGAGTTTCTTATAAGTTGTTGATTATATGATTGGGGTTCTAATATTTCATTTTTCTTGCTTGAAAGGGAAAATTTTTTTTAAGTTAATCTTTCCGAAAATATTATTGTACGTCATGGTAAACGAAAGAATACAAGTAAAAATTCATACTATCTAAACGTGACTAAATTTTTTTTAACAAAGTAGAGAAGTAAAAAAAAAAAGCGAAGTAAAAAAAAACGAAGCAAAAAATTGGCCAAAATTTTGCAGCAGTTTTTCCATTATAATTAAACTAAGTAGGGGTGATTTTTTTTCTCATTATAGATTTTTGAATACAATACAGGAATTAAAATTCTTTTATATGATTACAAGGCGGAATTTTATATGACTTTTTTTTAAAATTTCTCACCTGAAATAGATTGAAACTGAGGAAAACTCCATACCAAATATCAGTAGTTTTTCTGTTAACATAAAGTTACATTGTCGGTGAATTTTGATTAGGAATGTAGGGTTTAACATTAAAGATCACAAAGGGAATGAAGCTCTGGAGAAAAATCTCAACTGTGTGCGATTGTGCGAAGCATAACATTAAGTGTTTCGTGAAACTCTAATTATAGTCACGATGGATGTATTCGATGTTTCTGGCTGCTAAATGGAGGAAGCTATCATTTGATTAAACTTAATTTTACCTAAAAGAATAGTTAGCTAAAATAACAATTATGAAATCTCATTTCAGGGCTTTCATTTTAACCACGTCAATAACACTGAGTGCTTAGCAATTCTTGAAGAAGAATCATAAGCATGTTTATTATTATTATTATTATTATTCTGACTTTAAAAATGATAAAGATCTTTAAGACTTTTAAAGAATTTCTGATGTAAGAGAATCACACCTTGATGATCTGCATTTCTGGTTTTATTTCTATGATTTCTCTCATAATTTTGAGATTCTAGTTCCCATAACATATACAGATTATGAAAGAGAAAATACGAAAAAAATAAACTCTCTCACCATTATATATTAAAGATTATGAGATTTTTAAATCGGGAGTTTCTGCAGTCCATGAACTTCAATTTTTTTTCTTGATTATTTTGTGGAGGAAACATTGATAAAATGTTAATAATTGTTAGCAGATTTTTTTTGTTATTAGAAAATAAAGTGCAGTAGCTTTCTATATCTATAAAATTACATTTTTAACATTGTTATTTAAGTTTTGATAATGCGTAAAGACAAATCACAGGATTTATTTCATTGTAAGAAATTCGGAAATGAACAGCTGTTGTTGAATAATTAATTAATAAAATCAATAGTTTCTAATTATTGTAAAGTTTTTTATGTATGGAATTTATAACTAGGATTTTAATTGTAGCATTTTGTAATGTTTATTGCATCAAAAATGATACAGTAATTTGAGAAGGAAAAGTAATATTACAAGAACTCCCTGATAAAATTTCTTATTCTTCGCTGTATAGTTAAAATAGGAGTTTCGAAGTATTTTGCCATTTATTGATAATCACACGAAAAAGAAATTCATTCTTCTAATATGTCGAAACACTGCAAATGTGGAATTTTTTTCTGGTATCAGTTTTATAAAATTTTTAACCTAGCCGAAGGGAAAACCTCTATAATAATAATATCAATAATTATCAAGCTATGAACAAATTGATTGAATGAAAGTTTCTATGATTTTGTGTTGTGGTTATGTGTTGTGAGGACAATACAACGAGATTTCAGCACTATTTTTTTTTAATTTTCAGTCACATTGAAGTGAGTAGGATAATAAATTATTTTATATCCCTCAAATCTACCTTCAACATCATAGCATTCAAAAAGATTTTTATCTTTGTAATGTTAAAAATGAACAAGAATACACACACACACACACACACACATATATATATATATATTTATATATATAAGGAATATTTGTAACAGATTTAAGGGTCATGAAGTCCTTACTTTATTTTGTAAATTTGTTGCATTGTTATTACTTTAATTGAGTTCATTTTCTTAAAAAAATGATTAGTTTTTTTCTTTTCCAAACTTTTATTTGTGAAGTAATATTTAAAATGTTTAAAAACGATGAAAATTAGTGTGTCTTTTAACTCCTTAGTTTTTGAATAATTATTTATCAAAATCTCTCATTAAAAATAGTAACAATGCAATAAATGCACTCAAAAAATCTCTAACTATATAACCACTTGTAACATCCGATTACCTCGGATGTTATCTTGTGCCATCACTAATATCTAATATTAAACAATATGACACCAATAATTACAGAACCACCAAAACAACTTTCAACATTTATTAATATATAACCACTAAGACAATAATAATATAACTCTCCTGGTCAAGTTTATTAACACCTTAATTCAACCCACCAATAATAATCTAACAGCTTCTTACCAACTGCAAGTCTTAATCTGGAACAACTGCTGAAAGCACTAGAACAATTCTCAATCCGAGTGGTTTACACTCGGACCTCAACTCTAATCCTCAAGTCAACCTTTCAATACTATAACAATTAGATTCCACCTCCTCTCGTTACAACGCCTCTCTGATCCTCCTTCTCCTCTCCTTCTCTTCTCCTTCAGATGGAGTTTATATACTTCTTAATTTAACCACTTCACTTCATTCCTAACTGCTTTGCATATTACATTCTTCATCACGTTTCATTTTTGGTTGGGCAAAGGTTGTTTAGCGAAAGCAATCAATCTCAATTGAAAGTCCCTAAGGTTAGTGAAGAGAAACCGCGAATTGCCCAATGTCACTCACTTATTGTTTTAAAAATGTTCCTTAATTTGCACATTTTCAACATTATGGAGATACGGTAAAGGATAGCTTTGAGATGAATATGTATCTACCATACAGTAGCTCTGTTTTTCCACACTGACAGTATTCGGCTAAAATGAGCCTCGAGCCTATGACCCATCAGTTAATATGAAGCTATTATATGTGAGTATTGAAAGACTTAATTCTCTATATTAGAAACAAAAACTTTCCTACTATTGAGTAGGTATTGAGGATACTTTAAAATTTGTCTCAAATTGCTTATTCAATTTTTCTGCAAACAAATGAAAGATATTCAAAATATGATCATTCTAACTTATTCAATGAACTCTCATTATTCACTATATCAGTAACATTGAAGATATCATTCAATAATTATCTCATTACTTCGATGACTCCCCTTTTTGACTAGACTTTTGTAAGAAAACTTTTAACATGGTAAATAGTCGATTCTTTTCTCGATGAGGTATAAAAAAAACTCATATTAAAATCAAACACTCATGGGAAACTTATATAGCAATCTTAAGAAGTTACCGGAGAGCAAAAATTAAAAAATATTCTTCCTCCGCCGCCCCCCCCCCCGTGTTACTATTTGCGAATAAAGATCAATTCTCTTTTTTAAAAAAAATTAAAATAACATCTAAAAATCACACACACCGAATAATTGTCTTCAAAATTAACAACAAATTTTTTCTTCTTCCCTTAGGTATTTCGTATCTCCAGCACAATTTCATAGGTATTCGATTAATAAAACTTTTTTTCTCAACATTCTCTTGCGTAAGCTATTCATCATCATCAGAGATCATTGTGCTAATCCCGTTTTACTCTTATTTCTAATCACCGATAAGAAAATTAAAATATTCGACATTCAATTACATTCCGAATCTCGGAACACTAAATTTACAAAACTTAAACAGTCAGCCGAGAATAAGATTTTCTCCTCACTTCTGTGCTAATTTATATTTTTGCGAGAACATGTAAAAATATCTTCCCTTAACATACAACCAAGTCTCTCTTCCACCATTTCACCTTCTTTCAAAAAATCAATATTTTTCTTCTCTCGTTCCTTTGATGATTCCCCTTCTCGAGTGGAAACTTATTACGGTAACGGTAACGGCTAAAATTACGAGGTACCGATTAAAGATTATTAATTTACCCTCTCATCATAATTAAAATAAAATTAAGATCATAATTTAAGAAGTTTTCATAATTAAGAATTTGTTATCAAGAATTAGGATCAAGGCAACAAAAGCCTGGGTATTCGACAGAGTGAGGAACTGCCGAAACAAACTTGGAGTATAAGTTGTGAAAGCTCGTATTGCCATTGGATGCTATAGTCGAAAGCCATGAAGCATGTATAGCAATAGGCGGATAGATGATCAGGGAGTGGAACTTCAGTTCGAAGGCGTAACGACTTCTGGAAAACTGTAGTCCGTGGGCAGTAGAGTGGTTTAAAAAGGAAGTTTAAACTCAGCTAAAATTAAATGAAATAATGAAGAAATGCCGTTCCGATACCATTTTAGGGAAGATATTGCTATTTTATAGAGAAATCTTTAAAACGCGAGGAGAATGAGTTTGAAAAGACAGAATGAAACGTAAGGAACTGCAGTCCCACTAGTGACGCCGGGTGGTCAAAATTGATTTAATTCAAAAAATGGTAATATAACTTTAAAATTTTCGAGTCAAAAGATTTTAAAAATTTTGGAAAGTGGTCGACAGTGATGAGCGAGACCCAGATTCCCAACCGTGGAATATTGCTTAACTTTTAATGATGTGAAGTCACGAAATTTAGGGAAAAAAAAAAAAAAAAAAAACCATGCAGGATATCACTATAGAATTGCTTCAATGATTTCTCAGCCTTTTAAGCACTGGGAAATGTTGATAAAGGTGGCCCAATGCGGCCCTTGTTCTTTTTTGCGATGATGCAATGGTTGCATCATAAGCTGGGAGATTTCGAAGCAATTCATTTGGAATTTGAGGGATCCTGTTGAAAAAGGTAAAAGATTGTTTTTTAATGAACTCTAAAATGGGTTCAATTTTTAGATCATTATGCAGGACTTCGTTCCTAACGAACCAAGGAGCATTAATCATTTTTCTGAGTTGAATATTTTGAAAGACGTGCAGTCGTTTCAGATGAGTGGTTGCCGCTGACGCCCATATGGGCGAAGCATACAACATGATTGGTCTTAAGATGGACTTGTAGAGCAAAATTTTGTGCCGGATCGCCAGCTTGCTCTTGCGAGAAATCAAGCGTGTCAGCAATCTGCTCATTCCACAAGCCTTTTGATAGGCTTTTCGGATATGGTGGGCAAAAGTCAATTTTGAGTCAAGAATTAACCCTAGATACTTGTATTCAGTGACCCAGGGGACGGGTTGGTCGAAAATGGTGACTGTTGGCAAATTGCCAATACACCGTTGTTTCGTAAAGAGGAGGCAAGCGCTTTTAGATGCATTAACTTTAATTTTCCAGTTAATGAGCCAGAGCTGTAATCGAGAGATATATTTCTGCAATCTTGCAATAATTTTACGATTGCAGATGTCTTGGGACATGATGGCAGTATCGTCGGCATACATCGCCAAATGTATGTTAGATGCCTTTGGGATGTCATTTACGTATAAGGAGAAGATTTTTGGACTTAAAATTGACCCCTGTGGTACGCCACTGAGAATTGGTCTGGGTGAGGAGACTGCATTTTCAACTCGGACCCGGAAACTACGAGAATCCAGGAACGAGTGAATAATTTTGATTAATTGGTCTGAAATATCAAGTCGCATCATCTTGGAAATGAGCCCATCGTGCCAAATTTTATCGAAAGCTTTAGCAATATCGATAAAAAGCATACCCGTGGCTTTTTTATTGGAAAAGCCGTTTTGGACTGTCTCAGTGACCCTGAGTAACTGAGTTACTGTAGAGCACTTTGGGACGAAGCCATACTGCTCTGGAATAATAATATTCCTGGCTAAGCAGAATTGGTCCAGGCGATTCAGAATAACATATTCGTATGCTTTGCTAAGCGAGCTGAGTAACGATATGGGGCGATAATTTTGAGGATTTGTATCATCAGAATTTGGCTTGAGAATTGGGACCACCACGGCAGTCTTCCAAGCCCTTGGAAAATGGCAGTTCTCCATCAAATAATTTAAGAGCAGCGTAAAAAGAAAAATAAATTTTAATGGGAGATTCTTAAGGATGCGATTTGAAATAAGATCCAATCCCGGTGCTTTTTTGATTTTAGTTCTTTTGATAAAGTCCAAAATTTCGCTAGCCTGGACTGGTTCCAGGTCTATACAGGTGGGGGATGCCAAAAATCTTTGGACTTTTCGTTGAGTAAGTTCTGAGAATCTAGGATTCTCGTCAGCATTTGGTTCAAATTGTTTTTGAAGGCTGTTCGCTATAATTTCTGCCTTTTCAATAGGAGCTACAGCAATACTGCCTAAAGCCCCCCTCAAGGGCGGAATGGTATGAAAAGGCTTTCTGAGTCGGGAGGTTTCCCTCCAAAGAGTGTTTGTATCAGGTGAGAGGTCTTCAATGTATTTTTCCCACCTGGACTGGGAAAAGTGTTTAATATCTCTCAATATCTCATTACTGATTGCACGGAGTTCAATTTTAATAGCCGGATCCCTAGTCCTTTGCCAGAATCTCCGTACATGATTTTTGTGCCGAATTTTAGTTCTAATTTCTATAGGGAGTCGAAGAGGAGGTGGTTTAAATTTTGGTTTTGAGGCCGTCACAAGTGCCTCGGAAATAATTTCACCAATTTTGTCGATAGAATTTTCAATATCGGCATTGCTGGAGGATTCAGGAATGGGGAGGGGTTTAGAATTTAAAATAAATCTAAAATTCTCCCAATTGGTAGAGAGTTGCTCTGGAATTTTGATAAAAGCAGAGTTTGTATTCAGAGTCAAAATGACCGGTAAATGATCAGAATTTAGATCATGAATGACTCTGATATCATAATTAAAGGGAATATTTTTGAGGATAGCAAGATCAATAATAGAATCCCTCGCCCCCGGCCGGGAGAGTGGGTTCAAATGTGTAGGGGTGTACGGTGCGATAACCCTAACATTTGGAGTTCTGCTTATCAAATTTTTCAGTTTATAGCCGAAAGTGTTTGATCTTGTATCGTGCCAGTCTTTATGACAGGCATTCATATCTCCAGCAATGATCGTGTTTTGACCAGAATTAAGGATTTTAATAAAATCCTCCTCCGGAAATTGATGTCTATTTAATGGGGTTCTGCGAACATAAGCAGAAACTATTCGCAGTGGAGGGTAATTATTAATTTTGATTTCAATAGCAGTTGCATCTATATACTGTACCCTTGGCAAGAGGACTCTGCAATGTTCATAATTTCGTTTACAGTATATAGCGGTGCCTCCGTCGATACGAGGAGTTAAAGTAATCCTATCGTCTTTGTAAAGACGATAGTTGGCGATCTGGGGTTCGTGCCCCGGCTGGAGCTTTGTTTCCTGAACCAAAAACAGATCAAAATTATGCTCTGTGACGAAATCTCTAACTTCGTCAATTTTGGAACGCAAACCATTTGCGTTCCAGAAACCAATTGAAATGTCGTGTACGTCACGATTGAATTTTAATGTTGGGGTAGGGCGCGATAAGCGCGCCCGTGCTTAAGTGCGACATAGGCCTCGAAAATGATGCAGGCCTTGTCTTCAGCCGCTGTGACCTGGCGGAGGGCTGGGAGACATTCCCTGAATGCCCGAGCAAATAATTGCTCATCAACATTTGCGTCACTCGTGATTGATACCACAGCACGGAAAGTTTCAGCGAAATTCCCGTTGCTGGGGTGGGGCGCAGAATTTGGGATATGGCTAGTTGATTGCTCCTGGATTTGTCCGGAGACAATTTGGGAGTAAGAAATTTGGGGAGTGGCCTGTCGGTAACTTTCCACAGGACGCTGGTTCTTGGTAACAGTAACCTTTTTGGGAGTGGGTTTTTTAGAATTATTATTGGAATTATTTTTAGGGCTTGAATTTTTGCCCTTAGGGAATCGGGGGCATTGGCGCCAATTCGCCGCATGCTCCCCACCACAGTTAGCACAGCGCAAAGGAGTTTCGAAGTCATTAGGGCAATCTCTTGCCCTATGAGATCCAGCGCATTTTACGCACTTAATTGGGAGGTGGCAAACCTCAGAGGAGTGGAAAAACCCCTGACACCTCCAGCATTGAGAGGGGCGCTTAGTTCCCCGATAGGCCTCAATACTAATTTGTGTACCGAACATCTCTGTTAATTGATAGATTTGCTCGGCATGTAGGTTATTAATTAATTGAAAATATATCAAAGGCATTGGAGCCTTTGATTGAAATTTCGTCAGTCGGGAAATTTTGTGAACCTGGAAACCGTTGCTCTCGATTTCCTGTTTCACAGCATCTAATTCGGTAGAAGATGGTAGGCCACGAATAATTAATTTCAATGGCCTATCAGATTTCAGCATATAGGACTTGAACTCGACACCTTCTGTACGTAAGAAAGTGGCGAGTCTACGATATTCATTTTCGTCTCCAACAGTAAGACGGAGGAAGCGGCCGCTTAATTTGCTCTGCAGCGAAGGCGCTTCAAGACGAGCAAAGGAGAGGAGCTGAGTCCAATCTCCCTTGGGAGTAATGAAAAAAGGTGGAATTTTAGGTTTAGTTGTGGTGGGAGGCACTGGTTCCCCAGCATCCTCTTCCTCACTAATAGCCTCATCTCCTTTGGAACTAGTAGTAGGGGGGCTAGTTTGGACTGTTGGTAAAGAAGTACAAGAATTTAACTTACCCGCCTTTACTGTTAAGTGTTTAGGCGGTAGTTGAAAACCGTCTGAATCTGCGGCACGCTTCAGATTTTTCTTTGCCATGGTTTTGGCGGGAGCCATGCCCTTCGCCTGAGTTTTGGTGGGAATCACGTTCTTTGGTGTTTCCTTCTTTTTTTCGGCTATCTTCTTAAACTTCTCTGTTTTCTTTTGGACTTTGAGCACTATCTTGTCCAGTACTTCGATATTTATTGGGAGTTTAAATAAAGGCACTTGTAGCTTGGCCTTAATAGCTGAGAGCTGGGTGTAGACCACACCCAGTTCAGTATGTGCCTTCTTGAATTCTTCAGGGTTTTTACTTGAAGCAGCAGAAAGCCTTTTGGCCCAGAGTGCATATGCATCTCTGAGCTCAATGAGCATCTTGATCTCTTCATGGTGTTTTGTGAAGAATAGTTCGGTGTCTTCCTCGGAAGCCTCCGTCGGCAGAGAATCAGTCATAGGCCCCACAGCAGTTGCGGCAGGATTCACCGATGATTCGCCTTTCGCCTTTTCTTCCACAGCATTTGCGGTAGAAGGAGGAGAAGAGGTGAGCGCTTCACATGTGTCCATGTTCGATGCCATGTCAGGAGCACAATATGAGGATGGTAGACAGTATGGCCCTCAGCACTGAAAAGTGCTCTAAGGGTCAGTATGCAAAAGTAGAAATGATCCGAAAATCTCTCGTTTGACGCCTAGCAACAGACTCCTCTAAGTTAACAAATCAACGCAAAATCTTAAGAGCCCCTTGAAAGAGCCCCTCGAAGGAGGAAATGAATCCACGTCTGTGTCAGTCGGCGTCTGGCAGCGGAATCCGAAACTTATTACCAACACATGTTACATTAAAAACCTTTAAATAAAGTATCACTTAAAACGTTTTCTTGCAGTTTAAAGGAGCAATTATTTTTTCACTCCCACTTTCATCGCAATTGCATATCCCAAGAGAAACTCAGTAAAATCATACTCTGCCAACTCCCGCTTCCGAGAGCAAACGAAATAATTTACACTAATCATTTTTCTGCTTTTCTCCCTTTTCCAAGAGGAATTACTACTATAACTACGTATGAATCAGCGTAGCTTACACACAATCTGTTTTTCAGCCCTTTGAAATTTTTCAATTCTCTTTTGCCATTTTTTTGTGCATTTCTTATGCAAAAAAAATTGCCATTTTTTTGTGCATTTCTTATGCAAAAAAAAAAAAAGCAAACGTTTGCCTCAATGTATCCTTCCACGTTTCAATACCACTACCCATTATCATCATCAGAGAATTATTCATAATCTCCAACATTGTTCTTTAATATCCTTCGGATTTAGTGTCTATTAATCTTAAAATTTATCTGTCTATAAAAATCCGCTTTACGAGATCTGTCTCGAAAACTTCGTACATGTACGGATAAGTTATCAGTTGATTGTTTATAATAATTTTCATCACCACTCGGCTACACTACATCATATATCTTTTTAAAAACCTAAAACCTACCTACTACTAAAATTACTAAAATTCATTTCAAACCTACTACTAAAATTCATTTCAAAAACAATTTTTTTTTCAAAAAATTTCTCACATAACCCATTTGATGGTCATTCGAGAAATTATTATTATTGTTGTTTTTTGCATTTCTAATCCTGAATCATCCTAACTCAGTTTTTTGTAGAGATTATTATTTTGGCGAACATTTCATTTCATAATGAGATTTGTAAAAAAGATGAGAGATTTGCATTCTAACCGAAAGTACATATACGATTTTATTATTCTGATTTCATCGCATTCACCGCCCAAAAGAAGTTTGAACACACGAAGGCACTTTTCAGTTCTTTTAATAATTCAATCAAGCGTTGTGTTAATGCATTTCATCAAGCGCGAACTATAATTGTGTTGTGCATGGACGAGGTATGGTTATCAAAGAACGATACTGACGCTGTAAAATATTTTACATTGATTTCAATCATATTTACTTATTATCACCTTCAATATACACTCGTCTTCTATCCCTATAACGCTCCATGCGAATCTTCCATTGTTCGAAACAGTGATGAAAGTCTACCGCCAGCTCCTTCGGGAGGTGTGCCATTTTCTCCTTCATGGTTTCAAAGAACTCAAATCTTGTTCAATACAGATTTAACCTTAGGAAACAGATAGAAATCGGAAGGCGTAAGATCCTTCAAATAAAGTGTATTATGTACTTGACTAGAGACCTCTTGACATGCAATGAGGAATGATTTGTCCTTCCACAGTTAGGGCCATTTTTTTCCATATTCTTTCACGGAGTAGAGAAGATAGTAATGTTAGCTAATAGTTTGACTTTCAGAAACCATGAATATCGAAAAAAAACACTCATCAGTGCTTTGAATTTTGATTTTCTCATTCGACCTTTGTTGGTTCTTGGTGAAGATGGGCTCTTTTAGTGCATGGATTGGCGCTTCGTTTCAGAATCGTAGGTAAAAACACCACGAATTGGTCACACTTTATTATTCTTTCCAATAAGTTTGGATCATTTTCAATGGTATTCAAAATTTCAGTACAAACATTTTTGGGAGCTTCTTGTTGTTCAAACTTGAGAATCTTAGGCACATATTTTTTGCATGTTAAAATTGTTAGTAAAATTTTCTGTACAAATTCTTTGTCAATTCCTACAGTCTCAGCAATCCCACGAATTCTTAAAAGAAAGTTAGATCGAACCAGATTACTTATTTTCTCGATATTGTCATCCGTTTTTGTCTTCAAAGGGTGACCTAGGTATTAATCACCTTCATCGTCTTCTTGGCCGTCTTGAAAACGCTTAAGCCACTCAAAACACGTGCTAGAGATAAAAATAAACTTCTTTCAATAAATTATAAGTTTCAGTGGCGGTTTCCAAGTTTCATGACAAATTTCACAACAATTCGTTGCTCTATTGTTTCACTTGTCCTTTTTCTCGTGCATTAATTCCTCATTGCATGTCAAAACAAAAAAAAAATCTAATGCTAATGAAGGCTACGACTATGCGGATTTGTTTACAAAAGCGAGAGGCACTAATATACTCTTCTCGTAAAGGGTGAATATAATTAAAATTGCGCATTCAAAAGGCGGCTAAAAAAGAAACATTAGTCAAAATTACCCGATATTTCACCTGAGTATACATGAAGCAATGCGAATATGATTTGCGGAAGAAAAAAAATAGTTCAAAAGTGTACCGATAGTTGGTGTTGCGCTATTCATAAAGGCTAAAAAATGATTGATGTTAAAGGTATTCGAATTCTAAGATGCTAATTAAAAGACGTGATAGGCGCATCACACATTACTCGTATGATAAAAGGGCGGAGAACATACAATTCCTGTTATTTTGCGTCTGAGAAGGTAGCCATGACTCAATCTTTCAAAGATCGGGCTCTGCTAGTGAAGCTTTTTTACAATTGCTGCGCGGTGATTAATCGGCAATTATATTGAAGACATTCCGGACATTAAAGGGTTTTAAAAAACGGCTCTGGTTCAATGAATGTATTCGGTTTGAAGAAAGTGACTGATAAATTCGAAGAGAAGCGTTCATTTGACGTGAAATGTGGCAGAGGAAGGAAATCAATAGCTTCAACGTCAGTGGAGAATGTGGCTATAATACTGGAGGAAGCGTCAAGCAGTGCCAAGAGAACGTGCAATGCACGGGAAATTTCCAAAACTAAACATGCCTGACAGCACGGTTCGTCAAATTTTACAAAATATTCTGCAATGCTATCTATTCAAAATCAAACATGTTCAGAAGTTGGTTCTTGCTGACCTGCCAAAACAAGAAGCTTTCACTCTGAATTTTTTTGTTCGAATGGAAGTGGACAATGCATGGCCATGGAACAATTTGTGGACGGACGATGTTAGTTGATTGGTTTTATTAACGTCTCTTTAGAAGCAACACGAGGACTATTGGCGATGGACCTCGTAATTTTTAATCTCGGTCAAGTGACGAGAACAACATTTGAGATGTCCCCCTCTCCTAACTTCTACACCACTCCAACAGGAGGATTTTGGGCCCCAACAGATTTAAAGTGCATCAGCCCTGGCTACACAGCGGGTCTTTAGTGGCAACAAGGCTCAAATCACGACTCGACGAAAACCGTCGGCCGCGTCCATGACCATTAAGCTACCGTGGCCCCTTGTGGACAGACGAAGCCTGTTTTCATCTCCAAGGCTATGTCAATACTCAAAATTGCAGAATATGGGTAAGAGAGAATCCGTTCCAAATGCAACCATTGCATCTTCATTCTCAAAAGATCACTGTGAGGTGCGGGTTTACGGTAGCATTTATCATCGGCACTTTTTTGTAGGAGATCAGTCCTTCATGTCTTGTCCCCTGTACAGTCAACGGGACACGTTATGAATTTCTTTTGTATAATAAATTCATTCCAGTACTGCAACAGTGCGAATGTGGATAGCACAATTTTTATGCATGATGGCGCTCCTCCACAAATTTCAAATCCAGTGAGGCAGTTGCTCAACATGCATTTTGAAAATGACAGAATTATCAGTTGTCCTTTCCCAACAGCCTGGCCTCCAAGATCATCTTACCTGAGCCCATGCGATTTCTGGTTGGGAAGCTACCTAAAACATGATGTGTACGGGGCTCCGATTACGAATTTAGCTGAATTCTAAATACGCATTATGCAACAAATTCGCAGCATCACATCTGATACACTACGATCTATTGTGGGACATGCGGTTTTACGCTTTTAACTTGTGGCAGAAAACGGTGGTCGGCCCTTTGAACATTTCTCAAGCAAGTCGTAGCTTTTTATTTACGACTTCCTTTTCTTAATGATTTCATCACCTTTTGCTTTTTCTACGGTTTTCAGAATAGGGACAGTCAAAAGCCGATTTTTTTCCAGTCCGCTTTTTTACCCCTTGTCGTGGTGGATGGGATTTGAACAAAGAATGCCTCAACAACATGCCCCGTCTTTTACTTAACCTCTTTAGACTAGTGAAGCGCCCTCTATTCGTTCACTTTTGGGCATTTTTTTCTCTTTAGGACAGGGTCCATGATTGCTAAAAGATACAGAGGTGAAGATCTTGAGTCTTTTGCTCGTCTCATTAATTTTTATAAGTAAATAAATTCTTTTGTTTCTCTTAAATAAATAAATTAGGATTTGTTTGGTTTACTTTGAATCTGGCAATAAGATTTTTTACTTTGGTGGTGAATTCCTTTATGGAGTAAAGAAGATGGCGTATTGGTATGAACCTTTGTTTGGTTTACTTTGAATCAGGCAATAAGATTTTTTACTTTGGTGGTGAATTCCTTTATGGAGTAAAGAAGATGGCGCATTGGTGTGAACTTTTGTATAGTTTACTTTGTTTTAATTGTTTTATTTTGTAATTTTTGTTTTATTTTATAATTCAATATGTTCAAGAGCTTTTGGATTATGTAAATTATTTCATTCTGTTTATGATTTTGTCATGCTTAAGTGATTCCAGATTTTGTAACGTGTCATTGGTAAGTATTTTATATTTCATTACGTTTTAGTTAGCTTACCTTTATGATAAAATTTTTGTTTTAGCTAAATTAACACTCTTTATTTAAGGTTTTAGATTGGTGTTAAAATATTTTAGATGATTACTTCAGTGTATTGAATTTCTGATTTTTTTATTTCTTACTACCTTTTTATAATGTAACTCACAAAAGTGTGACGGTTCGATCAGTAATCACCGGTATAAACTCACATTAATTATGTGAATTTGATTTTTCTAAATTATGGCTTTCCTATAACTTTGCTTTGTATAAAATAGCTTGTTTTTTGGAATGTTTGATTATTTAAATAAATTTTTATTTGATTCGCATAAATATTTTTAATTTGATTTTTTGTTATTTATTTAACTATTTAGTTTTTTTCCATAAGTTGTTTTTGTTTTAAATATTCTCAAAAGGTTTTTATGTTTATAAAATGTTCTATATATATATATGTGTGCTTGCGTGCGTGATTTTCTTTTCTTACAAATACTGTTATAACTTGAATTTTAATTCTCTTTTCATCTCATCGTATAACTGTACTCATAACGGTTGGTCAGACTCTTAATTAAGAATACAGATCTGTGCCTTCTAGCCCCATAAAATCAAATTGCTGAATTAAATTTTTATGAGGATTTCTATAACTTTTCTTCTTAAAAACAAATATAAATGGAGAATCGATAAGAAATATGAAAGTTTTTCATTTACTATGAAATTTTGCATGAAAGAAATACCGTTTTTCTAACAAAACAAAATTACCAATTTCAATCTTTTTATTTTCAAAACTTGATTTAAATTTTAGATTTTAAAGCATTTTACATTCCAAAAATATTGGGAAGGGGAAAAAAATTAAGTAAAAATATATTAGCGTTTTTCCATTTAGAAGATATAAAGATCCTTTTACAGGTAAATTTAGATTTTAATACTGAACTTTGTATTATAATTCATTCTATTGTAAAATGTTTGAATATGGATTGAAATAGACTACGTAATTTTCTCATTTTGAGCAAAATAAAGAAAAGGTAAAAATTTTGATTAATGCTCCCCATTTTTAACAAATTACGTTTGTAAAGGTACAATACTTATAGTAAGGAAGAGAGGGAGTTATACTTATTTTAGATAGTGATACAACTACCCATATATACATTCTTAGACTTGGGTTATGATTTAGGTTTAAGTTTTTAACATATCTTTTAAAAGAGTAGTTATAGAGATGAAAGGAACGATAAGTAGCTTATATACTCAGTCCTTTCTTTAGATAACTTTTAGGTGCAGGTGAGGGAATTTAAGTGGCTATAGACGCATCGATCACATTCACAAAGAAAAAGTAATTGTCCCCAGGAGTTTTAGACTGCAAAAGCGTTTTCTTTATTGTTGCATTTCAAATAAGTTTGTTTACACAGCACTAAGAAATACCCGGAAGAAGTTTTCTTTTGGAAAGTATTCTTGGTTACTCAGTCGTTATTTACTAAGAACTCGATAAGAATTGTTTCTAAGTTTTATTATCTTTATGTTGTTTATCTTAAAATGGCTAAATGCTACTTTATTTGAGTTTGTTTTATTTTTGCGTGTCCATGAATATTCTAGTTATAATTTGGTAATTTTCTAATTTCACTTAGAATTTAATTTTTTATGTTGACTGAAATGTTTGATAAAAATGTTTGCAATTGTTTTTAGTATGATGTATGAATTAAAATAATGTTTGCCCATTATCTTGAATTTCTGAAAAAATAATGGTAGAAGATTTTACTGAAATTTGACATGAATATACATTTATAATAAAGAAAGATATATATCATTCAAAAGTCATTTATGTACGCATGATTATTCAGTAAAGCTCATAGTGCAGAAATGTCCGAATTCCACGTTATGATACTGGAATGAAAATGAGTCTAATATGAAATATGGTATCCTCTGACAACCAGACAACTTATTGAGAGTGACGACATACTGAACAGGAGGCGATTGTGGAGTTCCTCTCGCGATTCCAATCCTATAGCAAGTCAGTTCTTAACTCCAAGATGTGAGATGCAATTGTTCTCCCCAAAGCGTCCCAGACATGCTATATAGGGTTTATATTAGATGATAAGGCTGGGCAGACCATGTCCAGTATCCTCCCTTTCCAGGTAATCGTCAACCATCTTAGTTCTTTGTAGACGAGCGATGTGGTCTATTAAGGGAAACCCAGGCCCAACTGCACTCTCTAAATGTCAAATACAGGGATCTAAGATCTCCCCCCTATACTTAATAGCAATAAGAGAGCCTTTATCATGTGGCGTGTAAGACATGTGGGGTGTGCGGATGTTCAACTTAATGCCTGCCTAAATCATTGCTCTTTCACCACTATAATGATGCTTTTCCTAGATGAGGGAGAGATAATATATTATCTCAGGCTCTCTCACTCTAGATATAGGTAACCCAAGAATCGGTATCCAGGCTGAATCTCGACTCATCTATAAAAAGCGCGGTGCTCCGCAGAAATCTGGTCCAAGGTGCATGTTGTCTGCACCAAGCTAAACGCACTAACTAGTGCGCTGCAGTGAGCAAGAAGCAGAAACGGGTCAGCTACAGTCATTTCTCGTAAAGCCTTTGCGTATTTGTAGCTCATGAAAATTCTTTTGAAGTTCCATTTGTAGTTCATGGCTGCTTACAATTACCTTGAGATCTGTGAAGTTGTAATAAATTAGTGTAGCCGATCTGAAATGGCCAAATAAAGATTATCCTGAGTCGTTGTGGATCTTGGTTGACCTTGTCTAGGTCTTCTCGATATGGATCTAGTACCCTGAAACCATTTCCACAATTACAAATGATACAGGGCGCTACATTGAACTCTACAGTCACTAGCGCTTGTGATAGGTCTGCCTTCGATCTACCGACAATTTTTCATCTCATCCCACCATCCAAACGTTCTTGGCTAAGCATTTTACCTGATACCTTACAAAGTTTACCCAACTCTTTCTAGAATCATGGATATTATGACGGAGGAGTACGAACACACCAATCACTGACAACACTTCGTGTCTTTATATCCGCTTCACAGTCATTCCGCAGATACCCACGCTTACGTGTCGACTCTGAGCATTTGCAGTATTCTTCGGCGACATAATTATTACCGTCTTTTCAATATTTTTGTAAAAATAGACACAATTTGTGTCTTAATCTTTCACACAAGGGTACATTAGTTTAATTTATCTTGAAGTGGAAAATAATATTAAGTTTCTGACGGTAATTTAGAAACCGTTGAAATATTTATTGTGTAATACAGTATTCAATGCGAAACACGATAGGAATTAAGTTTTTTCGAAATAGCTTCTTGAGCGAATTCCTAAGCATCGAATATCCAAATCATCAATATTTTATTATTGAAAATATTTTCTGTGTCTATTCTGCAACTTTAAAAAAAAGACAACTAAACAAAATAAAATTGCAAGAATAATGAAATTACACACATTGTGAATTTTAAAAAAAAATCTTATATTTTTACGCATTAGTTGTATTTTTAAGCACTGAAGGGAAATTATTCCATTACTCTTTCATTTAATGAAATAAATTTACATTTTTTTATTTCGAGGTACATGTATCTACATAAACTGTAATAAGTTATTAATGTGTTTAGAAAGCATAAGAAATTGAATTTTGAAACAATTTTCAAAACGGAAAGTCAAACACAAGGTTGATCAATTTCTCTTAAAATTGCAGCATTTATTTTAAAATTCCCAAAACATTGACATTGAGAAAATACTTTATTTTTATTTAAAAATATTTGGTTCTTATTCTCTTTTTTTTTAAAAAAAAAAATATGATTCCCAAAATGTTTTTCAATTTATTTAATTTTCTTTCTCCAATTTGTAAGCTCAATAATGTAATTAAATTTTGTATTATTATTTACATAAGAGGATGATGATATTCCCTTTAATTCTTCTAATCATTAAAGGTTTAAAGGGAAAATTATTGTATTTCTTCCAAAAAATAATAATAACGCTTTTCAGATTTCCGTTTCATTATTTTTCAGAGAAAATTTTCTGTGATTTAATCCACATGTATCACTAAGGTACCAACTTTAATTTTATAATTTTTATCGTGCAACATGGAAGTAAAAAAATGTTGATGTTTTTTTATTAACATTTCAAAGGGTTTTAAGTTCTTGTTTTTCTTGAATTACATTTTTCTCGTATTAAATAGATTGGTTGATTGGCTTTATTAACGTTCCACTAAAAGCAACACGAGGGATATTGGCGACGAACCTTGCAACTTTGAACTTCGGTCAAGTAACAAGGATGTCACCTGAGTTGGCACCAGCATCTTCTACATCTCCACCACGGGAGAACTTTGAGCCTCGACAGATTTAATTTGCATCAGCCGCAGTTACACGGTGGATCTTTAGTAAATTCAAGGCTTGAACCCTCGAACTCGATGAACATTGCCGGCCTTGAATTTGAGATCATGACTACTAGTCTACGGAGGCCCCGTATTAAATAGATGAAAAATAAAATTGCAACTCAAGAAACTTCATAGCATCATTTAATTACCATCTGAAAAAAATTCAATAAGATTTTTTATCTCATTTAAGGGGATTACTTCCAGTTAAAAAACGTTAACGTCCTTTTAAGAGATGCAGATACTTCTTCTATGAGAAAGAATTTCAACTCATTCTATGGTCATCACCCGTATCTCATAATATTTATTTTACACATTATATCATCTTCAGATTCAGTTACTCGTAAAATCATATATCACCATGTAATATCCATCCAAAATTCAGTTACATTTTCACTATTTTCTGCACATTACTTTGCATTTTGCTTCAGAAAAAGTGAAAACTTATTACATGCACTCAATCGGAGGGTCTTAATATAGTTGACTTACATAGTTTCACCTTTAAATTCCGTGTTTCAAAAATACTAATGGAATCATATAATAAGCATCCAAAAATCATTTCTAATTTTCAACTTTTTTCCACATATCATTTCACATTCTCCGCAAAAAAGTCTTATCTTTTTCACATCACACGCATCTCAAAACAAGAAATTGCCTAATATAGTTTCCTCTAGATGAAACTATATTAGGAAACTATATTAGAAACTATATTAGGAAACTATATTACACACACACACACACAAACATATATATATATATATATATATATATATATATATATATATTAGAATCAGAGTTATTATCAACGAGAAAAAAAAAATTTTCTTTATAACGAATCAGCATATATAAAGTTACACTGCCATTTTACTATCATTCTAAAGTTATTCTGCATTATACTTTTTGTCCATCTTTATTTTGCATTTCCTGCATGAAATTTAAGAACTTCACGCTGTAAACACATTATGAATCTTAGAAACATAGAGCAAGCCATTTCATTAACTTAACCAGCGCTTGTTCTGTTTACCCATCAATTGCCCGGAATTTTAAATAAAGTATAGAAAACTAATTGCTTATCTATACACAGATTCTCTGACCCATCCTACCCTATAGCTATCCAGTTTGGGGGTTTGTTTCCAAAACCCACACAAATAAATAAGAAAAAACGCAAAACAACATTATCAGACAAATTCTAAACGCAAGATGTATCATGAGAAACAAAGAAATATACACTTCTCCTAATTTTCCAAACAAGAAACACACCATAAAATATCTCCTTAAAATTCTTTAATAATCTCATGAACATCAACAATAACTCCCTTCTTGATATTTTAAACTATGACTCAATTCCAAATATTAAAGGACTAAAATATATACTCTTAAAGTTCTAAAAAAATCACATTTTTCACCACTAAATTCCAACACAAATACAGAACACACCTTGCTCCACCCAACTGTCTTTACAACAGATGAATCAGAACACTTTCTCTCTTCACCACATCTCTCGCACAGACTTTTCAAAAATAGATTCACTTCTAGACACTGACATGAAAGGCAGTAATCCCATTGTCTGGCTACTAGACACAGCCCCATAGTTCCTCTTGTTCAATTCTCTAAAGCGACTGCAATCTCTCATTTTAAATCCTCCCTGATTATAATTTTAAACTTCATGTAAAATTTTAAATTTCATTTTCAAGTTTTTCAATTATAATGTATTTATTTAACTGTCACTTTTTCTAAATTAATCTTTAAATAAATCGCAGTTTTAGGCAAGGAATGCCGAAGCTCAGTCCACTCAAAACTTTTAAGATATGGAGATAAAGAGCTAGATGATTCATGTGCTCCAAATAAAATCTCGGCAACCTATTTCATTAATCTACTCACACCTGGCTTCTTTCAAAAAATTTAAATAATAAGACTGATTAGTTCCCTGTTTTTATCAGATAAAAATTCACTTATTATGTCACCAAGGATTTTTCTTGATCTTTTTTTGTAGTGGTTGCGCAAGCCTAGTGGTTATGGTGGTGAACTCGGGCCGGCGTTATTTCAGTCGAGACTTAGGTTAGAGTCCTGATGCTTCTAAGTACTCACCATGTAGCGGGGTAGATACACGTTTACATCTCTTGAAACTCAAAGTCTTTCCATTGGTATGGTGTGAAAGTTTGGAGAGGGGTAGGTTCCAATTTAGGTGTCGACTTCAACACTTAACAGAGGCTCGAAATTCCGAGGTCCGTCACCAATAGACCTCATGTTGCTTCTTAGTGCAACGTTAATAAACAATCAAAACAATTAATTGAACTTTTTCAATTGAATTTAATGAATTTATTCGTTTTTTTCTGAATTTTTTTGCTTTCAGTAATAATATTGATATTAAAAATGCTTTTATGTATAGTTTTATAAAGGTCTAGATTTGCTAAATACTTAAAACATTAAAGCCCTATGTTTTTTCCTTTTTTTTACTTTTGAGAATTTGACATTTCTTATAAATTCAATAATTTTGTCCATCTGATGCGTCTTTATGTATATTGTGAGTGAAATTTTCCTCTATTATATATCAATCACAATCAAGTAATTAATAAGTTTAATAAGTATTGATATATTTTCATTCCTCTGTGTTATCCACTACTTTAACAAAGAACTAAAATAGCGAATCTGAAAAGTCATTTTATAATCTCACAATCCATATCTCTAGAAATTCTCTCATACAGAAACTTATTCTAAAATCTTTTTACTATATTTTTAGATAATACTACTTTACAGATTAAATAATTTTTCTTAAAGAACTTATCTCAGTCACACTGAACTATTTAACTCGCTGTTAAACACATAAATTGGAATTGTCATGCAATAATTACAGATGTTTCTCTTTTTAATTTAAACTTCAAAATACATTTAATAACGAATATTTAACTCGTATTTTACAAAAAACAAACATTAATAGTTAACTTTCAAACATATTTCAAAATGAATATCTGTACTTACATAAATACACACATTCTCTCTTTTCTCATCATGAGAGAATTAAAAATGTTTTAAATGTTCTTTCTATTGATATTTCATATGTTTAAAGAAAAAGTTTGAAATCTTATTTGATAAGTACTCTTTTATATATATATGTATGATGAGTATTCACCCCATTCATACGCCTTTTCCATTTTATCTTCATCCGTTATTCAACGGCTTGTCTTTCGAAAAGATATTGCTATTATTGGAAAATTTTGATTAATATTTAAACATTTTGTTCAATACTTTCATTTAAATCTAGTATATCACATTAAGAAAAGAGCATAAGAGTACCTCAATTAGTTTAAGCTTCCAGGGTTTTATATTAGCCCAATTATTTCCTCAACGATTCGCTGAAAACCAAATGCTGTGAGTGGATGTGCTCCCTCCATGAGATCTTTCGAAAATTTACTCTCAAGAGTCGAGTTTCATAGATGAAATAATCATTAGAAACTCCTAATATAGTCAGCCTGTGGGTTTTTGATTGGTTGTTTATTTTCGTCTCACTTAGAAGTATCATGATGGCTATTGGTGACGGACCTCATAATTTTGAACCTCGGCCAAGTGACGAGGACGATACCTGAGCTGGAACCTCCCTCAACAAACTTACATACCATGCCAAGGGGACCTCAACAGATTTAATGTGCAACCAGATCTTTAGTGGCATGAGAGCACGATCCCCGACAAGATACGAGTACGCGACTGTGACCACTAGGCTACCGCGGCCACGTTCAACCGGATAATCAAAACTTGAATTATGTTTATCCTTCATGTATTAAAAACAAGTTATATATTTTTATCCTTATCATTGCAACCTTATTGCTAGAGAACTTTTAGTAACTATTCAGTACTTTCATACAAATCGAAACATAATTTTGGGGTAGTTAAAATCTTATTTTAATATCAGTACTTAAAATCTCATTCTTTTTGGAGTGAGGTATTTCAAATTTTTATTTTTATGGGAAATTCTCGTTAAGCGATTCATATGCATAAGAATTATTTCGTCTTACACTCTTTCTAATGTAAAAAAATTTCATAAATTCATGCCGGAAAAACATTATCTCGGTTGAAGTACTTTTATGCTCGGAATCTTATCGCCGTAATAAAATATCAGTTTATTTATTCTTTAAGCGGTATTTTTCGGATTAAAATTTTCGACTCCTGTCATTTTCATCCTCTATTTTTCTAATTATTCTATAAGAAATTTCAATGTCAACTGCTTTTTAATTTGATGACTTTTCTACTGTATTTTCTATATTAATTATACTTCTTTCATGTTTTCTTCTTTTAAAATTATGATTTTGTAACTTTTTATTTGTATATATGTTTCAATAGTCCTTGTATGTTGAGCTGGCTTTTGATTTATGCTAGTTTTTTAAATTTTACTGCTGGTATTCTGGCCATATTTAAAAAAAAGATGTTTATAGAATTTAGTGTTGGCATTTTGCCGACATTTCACAAATTGTTTTTCCACACGTAGGAAGTCTGTATGGTGTGCTTCGTTTCAAACCAATTTTTGACTCATTTTTTATGCTATTTCAAGTGTTTTTATCACTTTAAATAATTCATTAATGTGTATTAAACGTGAATAAATCTTATTTCTAAATTTTATTGCTTTCTGCTAAGTAATATTCTCCGTTTGCTCTCATTTTTTAAAATTCTAGTAAGTATCATTAACACACGTAAGGCGTTTGAATTGGAAAATTTTGATTTTTCTCTAAAGTATTTTTTTTTTCTTAACAAACATTTCTTTTTTGATTTTTGTGTGTTTTCTACTTTATTTATTTGTTTTTAGTTTTCAAAGCTTTTTCAATTTATATTTTTAGTGATTTTACTATTTTTAATAATATATTTGTTCATGAGGAGTATTAAGTCTATAATTCTAGAATTACCCTGCATAGCTATCTAAAGCCTGTTACAATATTCAATACTTTATTCTCCATTTTTGTCTTAAAACTTTTTTCAAAAATTTTAAATTCTTGAATACTTATTTATTTTATCTAATATATATATATATATATATATATATATATATATATATATATATATATTATCAGTACATTTATATATATATATTAAGAATACATTTATTCCTCATTTATAAAAATATTAATGATATAAATTTTAAAACTAAAGATGAGATTAAAATATAAGATATTGAAGAACATATTGCAGATTTCCATAAGCTCTTTATTATTTCTTATGTATACAATGTTCAATTACTCATTTGTTTTAAATATCATTTTATTTTAATTATTATCAAACATATAGAAGAGAACGATTCTTATTTAGAAAATAATTTTAGTAATATAGGAGTTAATAATAGAATTACAGCTCTACATAAAAAATTGGATTTCAAATAAACAAAATTAAGTTTTCTGATATTTTTATCACTCTTCAAAATTTCGTAGACTCCATAAATTTAAAATGGTCTCTAATGATTATAATACTTATATTACAAAAGCAGTTAAAATGTTATATTACATCTATCAAGATACCATTAATAAATATAATAAGACTTCTTTCATTAAAAATAGTTTTGATATTATGAAGGAAATAAAAGACAAATTTATTTGCTATTCATACTTTTGATTTTGAAGATATTTTTGTTTCGGTAGGCATAAGGGATCTAATAAAGGTACCATTAATTATTTATTATGATTATAATATTAATAAAATTGTTTATCATGGCAAATTAAAATCTTTGGTATGTATTGTACTTAAAGAAAACTACACAAAATATAAAGATAAAAATTTTAACCAAACTAGAAGTATTCCACAAGGTAGTTCTCCGAGTAATAGTTTGTCAAATATTTTCTTACATTATTATGAACATAATTATATTAATAGAGATAATTTTAAGACATATTGGAAAAAAAAATGATGACCTTCTTGTTTTGCATTATAATAAGCCTTCTAGTGATAAACCCAACTTATCTTTTTATCCTACACATTTAAATCTAATTTAAACTAATAATAGTAAATATGAAAACATTATTTCCCTAGTTCTTTTCCTAGAGGCATTTAAACTGATGTCCGTTCGAGGGAGTTTTGTATTTTATATATGAATCAGGTTAGACTCGCGGTTAAACAACTGTTGCTGTTGAAATGTTAGAAAAAAGGGTTTTTTTGTTTCTTTTTATTAATTGTCCTTTATATTCAAAAATTACCTGGCTTATCGGCTTGTGTTTTTAGAGTAGATTCATTATGACTGTTTTGCACGATAATTTTTGAAGAAAACTTTTAGTGTTTGAAAATTAGAATACTTAGATCAGACACACTCAACTTATGCAACAAATTTAATAAACAGGAATCTTCCATAACTATGTGCATGCCAATAATATACGGTTGGTCATGATCAAACATGCACTGTGAGAAATTGCCTTTAACGAATTTCAAGCTACACCTATTTACTAAGTTCTCCTGGTTTGTATCGAAATAATACAAAAGCGTATCGAACTGAAGAGATTTTGGTTAAAAATAGCTACAAGATCTCAAATTCAAAGAATTTCTTTAAAATAGAAGATGAATAAGTTTTTTTATAGATTACTTTTCATACAGTTCTTTGAAACATTTGTTATTGCGAAACGTGAGCATGTATACGAATCGACTGCTTGTGGGTCTTCCCGTGGCAGCGGCACTGGCGAGATTTAAAAATAAATATTATTTTCGCGTAGATTCTCTGAAACAGTATGACAATACATTTTTCTGTAGGATTTTTGAAGCCGTCTGGCAACGGTTTCGAAAATTGTATTCGAGGAAAAAATAGAAAGATGGCGTGAGTTGTTTTCTTTCTTTTTATGAGGAATATTGTGTGTGAAAATAAATGTATTTTTCAAAAGTATCAAGGAATAAATTATTTCTCGATGCTGTACAGAAAGAAATTGGCACCGTATAGATGATTGGTTCTTGGAGAAATATTTATCCCGGATTCTATTTTTATACGACAATTGTGTTGAAATATTTTTAATGAAAAGCAGTAAATAAGTAAATATAAATGTGCTATGATTTCTTCAGTTTTGTTTTATCTGGATATACATTATTCTCTCATTTATTAACTTTTGCTTTGAGTATTCATAATAATGAAGAAAGGGTATTTGGAAATATTACTTCCTATCAAAACAATTTTTTGAAAACTAGAAAGCTTCATCGGTAAAAATAGAGGGAAATATCATTAAATTGAATATTATATTTGCTTAAGTAGTTTTTTTTTTGTGATATAATTACAGCTTTCCTTTATTAATGTTATTTAAAAAAAATTAAAATTTCAAAAACAGCTATAGAATATTGAAATATACCATGGTAGTTAAAACTTTAATGTTCATTATTTTACATCATAAAAAAATTCCCTTACTTAAATGTAAAAGTTCAGAATGGATGATTAACACAATAAAAGAAATATTTTCAGACGATCTTTTTCTTTGTTTATAAACCTTCAAAACTTTTAGATAATACATTTCTACTACACGTAATAACGCATTATAATAACCAATGAAACCTTAAAAATGGAGATTAAATTTAACTAATTTTGATTTTCATTATATGGTATATCGCACAGATATTTCTACAATTGAAACTAATTTAGATACACAAATTAATACACACTCACATAGACTCAAAGCATATAATCATAGAAAATGATTTGATTCGTGAATTAAGCATTTTTTGAAAAAAAATTTACAATGAACTAATCTATGTTTTGTTCTGTTATGAGCTTTTTTTAAAAAAAAATTTAAATATAGCTATGAATTTACAATCTTCAAGAAAATTTAGCTATTTATACGATCTACAGATTTTTGTTTTGTTTTGCCCAAACTCAAAATGGTTAATGAATTCCGAAATATTATTCCGAAGAGTTTTGACTTAACTTAGGTCTGAATTTTTGGAGTATAATGTGTGTCACAATTAAATATTTTGTAAATTTAAGTATATATGAAAGCTTAGACCTGTTTCCAGTACATTTTAAAATTCCAGTGACTTTTTACAAAAAAAAAATGCGATAATAAATTTAAAACACATTTTAATATGATTAATTTTGTCATTCGTAACAAGAAATCAATCATAAAAAATGTTTTATATAATGATTTAACTAATTTTTTAATTAACTAACTTCAGAAGTAATAGAGTTGAATTAATTTCAAAATCATAGAAAATATTCTGAGATTTTTTTTGATTACGTTAAACTATATAAGCTAATTAAATGTTATTAAATACTAATTTAAGTTGATTTTTAGTACAGTGAAATTATTGTAAGATTATCGGAATTATATCTACTGAAGTCAAAATATATCTTACAAATGTATGTTGAAACATAAAATGAGGGGAAAGATGTATGTTTATAAATGCAAGAAATTTGCTATGAAAATATGAGCTCATTTCTACATATAAATTATCTTAGAAATAAAGTATATTCAGAAAACAAAAGGCATATGCCTTTTTTATTCAATGAATTGTATGATTATTATTAAAGAAATCAACAGAGCTATAATTCGTGAATAAATTATTTGCACTTCGTTCAAATTAATAATTTTTACTTTCGTGAAAAATGTACTGTAGTTTGTAATGATTTAATCTTTTTTAAAATAACAATTTACATCTCAATGGGAATCATCACTTTAAATCTGGATATATGTACGAGTATTTATTAAAAATTAAGTTTTAATTTAATATGTTTTTCCTTGAATAGAATGTCTCAAAAAGATTAAAAGGGCTTTTCATTAAAGAATCATCAGTTAAGAAAATCATCAGTTATTAACGTAAAAGAAGCAAACGATAATAAAACAGAAGATTTTAAATATTATTTGGGTTGTACAGGAAAATAAAAATGAATATTAATATATTTTAATGAATTATAACATTAATTAAAAATTCATATTGGTTTCATGGATTCATTGTTAGACACACAAATCAAATCAGTATAGTTCGCATAAAAACATGTTGATTTTTTCAAAATATGCAATTTTAGTACTGTTATTTCATATAAATTACGATAATTAGAAGCACATTAATTTTTTCAGTATTTTCCTGCTCATTTAGCGCTCTAAGCTAAAAACAGATAATGAAAGTTATAAAACTGCATTTTACCGAGGCGCGTTTGTTTTCGTTTCTTTAAGAGAAAATACTCCTTTCGTTGACATAACATTGTTCGACAAATAGCAACAACACTTAAGTACCAACTCACGTTTCCCGATAACAATATGTCAGCAAAGAATAAAAAGATAAAAGTGATCTAGGCCCTAGAAGTTTTTGTTCAATCTGTCTAGAACAATAATAACTCACACAAAAAATACAGAAATGTTGCTAATATTCATTTGCTTTACGTTCTCTTTCACAGCAGAAATTTGGGCACAGATTTTAATTTTTACTGTCATCTATCATTTTTAACAACAATAATCTTATTTATTTCTCAGATAAAAGCTATTTTTAAAAAAATAGTTTGCTGAAAAATATTAATATTTTTAGGTGCAGGGATATTTCTAATTATCTAAATTTTATTTTTATTATATTTTCAGATTCATATCACATATGCAGATCATACATTCTGATTTATTATAGCCCAAAAGGGGAAAATTTATTGCAGCTGTTCGTTATATTTAACAACAAAATGATACTACGAATTCAATACATATATTCACTTAATGCTACCACGATGATGTTAGCTACAACTCTATATCAGGAGTAACTAGGCTACGAACAGGAATTTAATATCGCTAGGATCATTTATAAGTCAATAAGTTACTATCATTAAGCACTCTCCCCTTAATATAGTCAGTTGTCATGAGATGGAATTGCGAACAGGAAATTGTCCTCCAGTATTCCTTATAAATATAAGTTAAGTGTTTAGTTGACAACCAAACTGGTCATACTTTTCTTCTCATGATTTAATAACCAAATAATTTTGTTAATAATAGTTCTTTTCTGTGTACTTACAAGAACAAGCATGTTAGATTATTTATTACTACACTTACATGTTTTGTAAAAAGATATACTTCATTTATAAAGAAAGTATCTCATTTGTTTTAGCTATTAGCATTTAAAACGCTATAAAAGTATTTTGCTTGTACATTTAATAACGTTATTTTTTCATATTTTATTGGATTGTATTATTCTTAATTTTAGTTTTTTTTTATCTGATGTAAACGACTAGAGATATTACCTACAAATTTTTGTTACAGAAGTACCTTTAAATCTATTTAAAAGAAAATTCAGGTAAAAATAATATTCATTAAAAAAAATAACATTATGTAAGGCCTGATTAATTTCTCTGAAAATTAATTAATTTCTCACTCTTTCAAAGATTATTTGATTGGAAATTTGAAAGAAATTTGAGCGGTAAAAATACTAATATATATATATATACAAAATATTTATTAAAAATATAAATTATGATATATATTTAAAACATTGATCGCCATATTAAAATTAATGCTATGCGTAGTTAAAAATTATTCATAATGTTTCCCATGAAGCGTGTGGGATTCATATGGCTGAATAAAAGTATTATCTGTGAGACAAACTTTCCTACGTGGGAATTAACGTGTTAACAAAAGAAAGTTTTCTAAATTGAATGAATTAAAAATTTCATATATTTGTGTATATAAAAATAAGAAAAAGGGAAAAAAAGTTATATTTTTAAGTAAGCCAAAATGCGCCCATTAGCTAAGATAATTTAACATAACACATATTTTTTATTTATTAATTTAGCATTTCAACCAAATACTGAATAAGAAGAAAAATATTGACATTTACAATCTGCATTAAAACTCAAATTTAATATCTTGCAACTGACATGTATTTAACTATTTTAACTTACTTTTAATTATCCAAATCATGTATCTGATTAATTACTGAGTTGAATATTATAAAGATTTATTTTTAAAACTAAGCTCTTTTTTAATATAATTTTTATATTAACTATATTCCTTCATAAATAAAAATATTTTTTTACACATCTCACTTATTCTTAATTATTTCAAACGAAGAATTACGAAATATAGTCGTAAAATAAAGCATGTAACTATCATTCTTATTCCAAATTAATCGACGAAGTTTATACTATAAGATGAGCAATCCCTTGTCTGTTATCTTCATTCAAGTTAGATATTTCTACAATGTAAGTGAATGGAAATTGTTTTGATAGAGGGTAGAGAATCCATTACTGTTTATAACAAAATTCGATATCCATAAAATAACCTTCATATAATTACTGCATCAAAAGACAATTATCATACGAAGCAAGCAAACTTTCATTAAAGTTATGAAAGTATTGACACTGCTACACAACTTTCAATCAAAATTTACTCTTATAATTTTCTCCGCGAAATTGTACTTAAGCACTTAATATGTTCTTGATTTTTGACAGATAAGTTTTTATCTATTATGAATTAATAAAGTAATTACTTTCTAATAATCAAATTAAAAAAGAATATTTTAATTTTAAAAGACGAAAAAATGCTTTACAAATTAAAAATTAAACTAAACAACCAATTAAAGATGAAAGGAAGCTTTCGAAATAAACATTTTAAAAACTTTAATTTTTTTTGTTCTAATCAGTATTTTTGTTGATTACATGGAGAAATTTAATAACTAACAACTGTGCAGATTTTGGTCATTTAAATTACATATAAGCTTGATCAAAATAGTAACTCTCAATGATACTGTATCTCCATCGTAAAAGAAATATAAATTAATTACTATTTATGAATACATTATTTAAGGGAAATCATCTAAAACTAGGGAAACTCGCAGGTATGTAAGCAGGCATGTTATAAATTTGAAAACATTTTGTAAAAATCACATAGCTATGCAAGAAAAAATAGAACAAAGCAAAAATGCCACTTTTACTTTAAAAATTTAGTCTTTACTTTTTGTAAGTTTATTTAACCTTATCCTAAATTTCTTTATTTTTTTTAAATTTAAAACACCTAGCGATGTACAAAAATTTATGGGAGACATTATTTATTTAAGATCAGAGGTTAAAATTATATCTTCGAATTCAGGGCAAGAATATTTTATTAATCTTTAATATTCTGATACTGGTCAACAGTTTTCTATCAATGAATTTATTCTTATCAATAAATTGATGCTGTTTTCCTTTACTTCCATAAGAAGTATTATTATGTATCCACGCAAAAACTTTCTTCGTCGAAGGAGGCATCGATCATCTAGAACCAGAAAATATTTTTTGTGAGATATAAGCATCTCCCACAAGTCAAAGAAATACAATAATCCTTTTGACATGTAATGTATACTAAGTGAGAGAGAGAGTGAGAATAATTTCAGTTAAAGACAGTCAATCCAAAATGTATAAAATACATTTTTTTTCTTACTCTATGCAACAATTCTAACATCAGATTTTAGGCTATAAAGTCAGAATTTTTTCTAGAATAATCTGAACACTAAATTCAGACACACCTATCAAGATTTTAAAATTGTAACCTTGACTTTTGAACAAAAAAGTAGAGAAAAGAAGGGAGTATGGATAATCTGAGTGACACAAAATTTATGAAATTATAAATTTAACTATGAATTATATTATATTAACTATGAATTATATTATATTAACTAT